>BHFT01039054.1:0-16188 GCA_004320025.1 Laticauda laticaudata
ATGGCAGATGAGATTCTGCTGAAACGTTGCTACAACTTTAACAGCACTATAATGACGTGGGATAATACCCGAGGGAAGCTGAACAGCACAGCTCTTAGTGATTTTATTTCCATTTTGGCCAACTGGACAAAAAATTTCCTTTCACCTATATTCTGATCCATCAAGAAACAACCAAGTTCTTTTGATATGATTCCAAAAAAGTGCTTAGGAATACTTGGAGGCAGGCATATAGTATCTAACTGCAACTTTTCAAAAGGGCCACATGCAATTCCAGGAAAAGGAACCATTTGCATGTTCCATTTAAAACTGAACCTGAAGCACTTCACAAACATTCATGGTTTTTTTGTCCTATTTCTTTTTCCTCCTCCAAAGAGATGTCATATTTTGCTGCACCCAACTCCACCATCTGTACGGATGGGGAAGAAAATGAGGATTAGTACACAGTTTTGTCTGTAGGGTTTTGCTTGAGTTCAATGAAACTTCTCAGTTGACATGTATAAAGTTATGCAGCTAGCATCCTTCTCCACCACAGTCTGCCTTCATTCAATCTTTTCCCCCAACAGTTGATCAGAACAAAACCCACAGCTGTTCTCCTCGTGTTCATTTTTTAATAATAAATGTTTTTTTCTTCATTGTAGAAGAGCTTTATTATTCCCTTCAGAATGTCTTTTATCTTGGAGAGGTTTTGCCTGACAAAATTAGTGGCTTTGTGTGAGTACTATGAACTAAAAAGTGAACCATGGAATACATTATGCTGATATTTTAATGATCAAAAGAAAAACTCCTCTTAGAGAAAAAAAAAGAATTTATAATTCATGGAACTGAAAGCAGGGAGAAGAAAGAATGTCTTTGTTAAATGTACCCTGCTGTCCCTGGACAAATATGGGTGAGCATATATTTTAGTGCAAGCCAGTGAGTTGGTACATTTGCTTATTTTAAAGAGATGGTAATCCAAAACTGAGTAATTTTAATTACCAAATAATAAGTGCTTTTTTATCAGGGCAACCTGGTCTACCCAAATATGGGACAGAGCATACTGTTTCTGCTTTTGGCATACTACTGCTATTACTACATTTGCATTGGAAGGCATTTCCAAGTTGAAATGATTAGCCAGTAACATCACCTTTGTCCAGGGTATGCCTGAGAGAGCTCCTTTCATGTTCCTGTTATTTTCCCACCAAAGTGGTACCTGTTTATCTACTTGCATTTTGCATGTTTTCAAACTACTAGATGGGCAAGAGCTGGGACCAACTGATGGGAGCTCATTCCGTCATCCAGCTCATGCTCACAAGTTTTGAACTGCTGAGCCACTTCTACCTTGAAATTATGTAAATGTATTAAAATTAACTCTGCCACACAGTGTGTAGTAGTGGGATGGGGAAAATGTCAAGATGACTCCTTCAAGCTTCTGTTCGAAAGCAAGTTCTGTAAATTCAAAGAAGACAAGTATTTATCTAGTCTTTGAGGGCTGAGCTTTGCACTAGATGCCCAATTATGCATCCTTAAACAATATAGAATAACAACAGATGAATGCCTGTTTAGTGCTTTTAGTCTTCAAAAGGCATATAAAAACTTCTTACCCTGAGGATTTTTAAAAGTGTTTTTCTTATGAAGGTGGCTAGGGAAGGTAAGTCATGTGGCATCAGTCAAAATATATTAATTACCACTTACACCCAGCAGGAATATTCTCTCATTTCAAGACAAAATTGATCCATTAAAATGAAGTAACAAATAAACAGGGTGATTTAAATATTAATAAGCCAGATTGTCACTGTAAAAGGCCAGTATCCAGTTCTTTACAGCTTTCAAGCCTTTATGTAGGCCATGTTGTTTTACTTTTCCAAAATAGCCATTGTTCCACCAAACCAAAAGGTATGAAATGAATCAGACTGGGATATGAATTCTTTGTGCCAAAGGCAACTTGGCTATAACTGTAAATTATTGCAAGATTTCAATGAAGGAAATGCATAAGCTTGCATTCTGGTTTCAGAATCCCCACCCCCACCCCATCTGAAGGAAAGTGAATTGGATGGTATGAACTAGTTTTGGGGTAATTGCACCAATGGGAATATGCATCCTTAGTTTATAGTTATCAGGAGCTGCTTCCAATAAATGAGCAAGTGCAACTGCGAGACAATAACTGAAAGTCAATTATATGACATGAATACAACAGCACTTACATTGTGCAGTATAGCAGGGAAGCCTTTTCACATTGTTCCTCCAGCTGTTACTTTAGATAACACTTTAATTTCAAGCTGTCAGCTGGATTATTTTCCTGACTTCTTCAGGATTCTCCCCACCCCCACCCCTAAGGCATTGACAAATTGTCCTAGTGAAAGATTTATCAATATTAATCTTCTAATAGAGAAGTTCCAGTGTCTAGTTGGATTAGAAATCTTGTCCCTGATATTTCCCATCCTGACAGACAATTTTAATGCACTTAGGTTTGGATGCTAACTCAGGTTCAGCCCAGTGTTGATTCAAGAAAAAAACTGAGAAGAAGGAAAGAGAATCCTCATCATTCAGATGATGTGATGTATATGACTTTCATCTCTCCTTAACCATAGCTTGTCCTAAGTTTGAAGAGACCATGCACAAAATGCCTATTGTAGCACTTGTTTTTTTTTCCTCTTCTTAGGTAGCTGCACATTTTCCAGGAAGAAAAGGTAGAAACAAATGGTACTCCAAGAATCAACAGGTTGATGGATATCACGGAAGCTTTTCAGAATGCCAAAGAATTGGGTAAAGTGAGACATGTAAATGGCTATGTTAGTCAACAACTGGATCAGGTTTTTTTTTAAAAAAAAGATAGCTTAGCTATGCATCTTTTCAGTGTAAAGAGGCTGTGGTAGTTATACCAAAGTACTGACATTCATCTTGCATTCAGGTTTTTTCATCCACTTAAATTTTTGGATGTTTTCCAAATCACCTGTCCCTTATTATCCAAACATTCTCATGAAACCTTCGAGATTTTCTTCAAGTAATAATCATAAGCTTCATCTTAACTGAACTTGGGCAGTTGATCTGTCCCAATGGTTGAAGGATATCTTGCATATCACTTTCCCAACAGTCTGAAGTTGGTTCTTGTTGGGCAAAAAAATGTCAACAAGATGGAAGAGAAAGATTTTGTGATGCATCTCTCCAGAATGATTGTGACAGAAGCAGTTTCAGTTAGGAAAAAGAATCAGTAGACACCACCTGGATTCTCACATTACATGAACTCATGATAGTTGATTAGGTTGTAGTTTAGTGTAATATCATTTGAAAACCATGATTTAGGGCAGCGATTCTTAAATTGTTTGACCCAATTGTGTCTTTTCCCAGCCTCAAATAACTTATTACCCTCATCCAAACAAAAACAAAACAAAACAAAGCAAAACCCACACAGAGTCCATTGTTTTCCACAAGTATTTCAGCAGTGGCAAGCCCAAACGAGATCCTTGACTCTCAAGGATTTATAAATTGCTCCATTAGAGCCCACTATCACCACCCAGGATATGTTCAAATTATGAAATGCAAGAAGAGTTGCATGAAAAACAGCTTAGCACTATGAAGAAAGAGGGAGACAGAATGAAGTTCAAATTACCCCACGTTGATTCTCTTTAGTGTAAGAGGGGGCAGAGAAAAACTTTTGGCTTTCAAAATTCTTTTAATTTCGCCTGCAACAATCCAGTAGATTTTCTCTAATTCTTTTAAGGCCTGTTTCCTGACCCAGTCTTCTTAGGGCTCACAGTTGTCTTCTGAGCACAAATGAACCTCATCTTTATGATCTTCCAAAAGCTGGTAGAAACATAGCTTTTCTGTAAGGCCTTTAGGAATAAGCTGACTCAGATGGACTATCTTCCATAATTCTATATTTTTAGTCTTTTATCTCTACTTGCTGTTTTAATTTATATTATGAGTTTGTATTCTATAAGCTGGCTAGAGTCTCCCTGCTTTAAGGTGATCAGCTCAATTTCATAAATAAATACATGTAATAAATGTATTACATTTGGAATTTATGTCTTATTCAATAAATGATTTTGGGTTAATTCAATGAGGGAATGCAGTTACCAACTTGTAAAGCCATGCCATTGGTCCATCTAGCTCACCCCCTGTATTTGTCCCAGTCATACTAGGTATTTTGAGAATAACCTAAACCTTCTCCATTCAGTCTACTGTTTCATATTCCTTCTTACTGATGGAATATAAGTAATCTCTCTTTCTGATGATGTTCTTCAGATCTCTCTGTTGAATCTCTTTCATTAGAATCAAATGCTTCTAGCCAACAGTAGACAAAGTGGAAACTCCATTTTCCCCATCCAATGAGTGTAACTAAAAGTCATCTTAACTATGCTGTTCTCTCTGGTCATCTCTATTTAAAATAGCCCATTATGTATTCTGTCACATTGTGTTGAGCTGCAAAAAGAAATTCAAAAGGGCAGTTGTAAATGTCACCTATTCTGTGCAATATTTCATCAGCTCTGCTTCTAATTTCCTACTTTGGCAGCATGTATCTTTTCTTCCCACTCAACAGAAGGTTTCTTGTGGGGAGATTTCAAAGATGTGTTAAATCATGATGAGCATGACTTCATCTATCGTCAGCATGAGTCACTATAGCACTGAGCTACCCCACTGTGTAAATGCCACCAACATCTAAAGGTGCAGCTGCCACATACTTGACAGGCAGTTGGATCAATTATTTTTGATAACAACAATTAATTTGTACATGGGAAGGGTTGAAAGATGATGACAGTCAGGATATGTGTGTGTGTGTGAACACACATGCACGCAAACGCACACACACACACACACAACTGAATCTGAATTCCTTAGTTACCATGCAGTGGTGCAGTGGTTAAAATGCAATATTGCAGGCTAACTCTGCCTACTGCCAGGAGTTCAATCCTGACTGGCTCAAGGTTACTCAGCCTTCCATCCTTCTGAGGTCAGTAAAATGAGAATGAGGACTGTAAAGCTCTGTGAAGCAATCTATAAATCTAAATGCTATTGCTATTGCCCAAAAGAAAAAAATAGGGAGCTAGAATGGGTTCCTTATATTTTTTACTTCAACCCAACCCAACTGTTACTAAAAGGGTAGGCAAAATGCTAATAGGAGTCTTAAATCACACCAACTCTTTTTCTAGGTTTCTGCTTTTTGTTGAAGCAACATTATTTTGGCTTTTAAAAAAATACCCTTCAAATAAAGTTCTAAATTTCCCCTTCATCTACTGCCTTGAGCTCACTGAATAACATTTGTAACCTTAAAAGTGAATGGATGCTCCAATAGATCAGACAATTAAGTTATCAGACATTGTAAGTTATGTATGTAAAGATAAAATAGCACAAGGCCCTGTATTGTTCTTTCATTATATCTATCAGCTGCATGAAAATCTGTCCCTAAATTAAAAGACCTACTATCTCTCAGACTTGAATGCATGTTGAAAGATTCCTCTACGTTGCCTTCATTTTGTTTATTTACCAGAATAATCAAAAATTCATCCTAACTCTAGATTGATTCCCTCTCTAAACATTCTGATTATTATGCAATTTGCCCGAAGCTTATCCATACAAAAACAATGAATTAACAATTAGTCTTTTTTAAAAAGGCTGAGTTGGGTTTGGAACATGGTACAATGTACATCTTGTGCACACTATAAAATTTTACTGAATTGAGCTCTGATTTTTGCATACTCTGCTAGAAAAATGATATTCTTGGTTCTCTGTGAACTATTTAAGGATAATAAAAATAACTGTATCTCTTCTATACAGTACATACCACATCTGTCCAACTGTTTGCCTCTTCATATATCCATCTGTCTTTCTTATCATTTCTTCACTAATCACTTTATTTTATGCTCTATTAAAAAAGTCTATTTTATTTGTAAAAAATTAATAAAATTCTTTAAAAAAAAAAGTCTATTTTAACAACTGAAGAATAGAATAGTAAGCTGATAAATGGTTGCCTGGCCTGTTGTTGTCTCTTTAAGAGACTTTTTATTTAAATCAATTGGTGAATTAATCCCTAGTCATAACTTTCTGTTTATTTTTGAGAAAGACTTATTTTCATTATCTGAGTTTAGCAACAGAACAGTTTTCTCCTGAGAAAACCCCCTTGGTCTACCTAACCCAGAATTATTTCCTATTACTGACAGGATTTCACCAAGGTATCAGACATGATTTGTCCCAGCCTTGCCACTTGAGATCTTTTAAATGGAAACAATGAAATCTGAACCTTTTCTGTATGATCAGTAAATAGAAATTACCTTAACATTGGGATCTACCTTATTTGGAAAGCAATATTCCCTTCCAGAGTTAATTCTCTCACTTGGTGCTACTTTTACAAACATTTATGCAACATGTATATATTAATTCCCTGTCCTGAGCTCCTTGCTGGAGTTTAAAAATGTGATTTTGCATCCAAATATTTTTATAATCAATTTTGCATAGACTAAATTTACACTTTGATGAGGCATTTTTTTTAATTCTCATCACATTCTAGAATCTTCTAAATATGAAAGAACTTAATTTTGCTTTTGTATTTTTTTTTTTGCATTGTAGTGCTGTAAGCTAAAAGAAGGTGATTTTATAAGATTGAAAAATATTATGTATTTAATATTTTTAAACATCAGATCCATGTAAAATTTATGTCTTCCAGTTCAGATAATAATTTTTTGTAAATTATCTTGGCTGCTGCCACTGTGTGACAGCTACTTCATATCAAGATTTTGAGATTATGCACATTTGAATATCAGTAATAAAATGTATTTGGCATTTGAAAGCCGTGTCATTTCCTATGACATCTAGCTATTTAATATAAAAATGACTAGCCAAAAAAATATAGAACTGTAACCTGAAGGATATGGTATACTTACATAATTGGCAGCCAAATCTGGATGAAGATAATCAATTCCTGCAAAAATCAACAGCAGCAATAAGCCATAAATACTGTATATTGAAGGAAAAAATAGTAGAACTTGTAATGTTTTGAATAGCTGGGAAAGCCATTTACTTTGTAGGTAAGCATATCCCAAGGCAAACATAGGCCTTAGAACTTCTTATATAGGTTGGCAAACTAGGTTCAGAAATATGGTGCAGATTT
This sequence comes from Laticauda laticaudata, assembly GCA_004320025.1. Lineage (NCBI taxonomy): Eukaryota > Metazoa > Chordata > Lepidosauria > Squamata > Elapidae > Laticauda > Laticauda laticaudata. The sequence goes on from BHFT01039054.1 coordinate 7,082, forward strand.
GAGACACAAAAATTAGACTGTCAGATTTACTGATAAGATTGGTTAGGCTTACAATTGGCCCTAATTTATCAAATAGAGTCATACAAAGCCAATAGTTTCAACAAAATTAAAGATCTCAGTGAATGTAAATCAGAAATTGTCACTTTAGCAAAATTAGCAAAACTCACAAGCCACAATGATGTCAAAACAATAAGCCATTGTGCCATGATATTATAATACAAATAGTACAATTATGCAATGATGGCATGTCTTCTAACTGAAGTACTTAAATAATTTTATTTGCATTCTAATCTCATGATGATGTTTTGTCCTCTTCTCCTCCCTGGGAGATACAGATGACAATTATAACCTTCATTGTACCCTTCTCGCAATTTTTCATGCCATCAGTTCTATAAAACACCAATCATTGTTACTCCCTTTTCCTTAGGAACTTATTTGTATTTCTATATATATATTGACTTGGCCTACAGTCATCCAGGCATTAGCTTCTTGTTTCTGAAATGGATACTATATTCATCACAATTTTTTTCCATTTCCTAAAACACTGTGAAGGGTATGTTGGAGAAGAACTACTACCTTTTGCCCTCATGTCATTGAGGCTTCTTTTATTCATCAAATTACTCCAAACTGGTCAGTATTCAGATTTATTGAAAACTGTTGAATATAGATAATCAAATATTTTCTAATGCCAATCCAAATATATGTGGTCAAATGATCTCTCAGAAATATTTGTAATAAGAAAAGTGCTTAACAACTATTTTCAAAGAAAGCTGCATATCCTAACTGTTTTGGGAAATCCAGTGCCCATTCTAGATAGAAGATAGATAGAATTCTTTATTGGCCAAGTGTGACTGGACACACAAGGAATTTGTCTTGGTGCAAATGCTCTCACTATACATAAAAAGATACATTCATCAAGAATCATAAAGTACAACACTTAATGATCATCATAGGGTACAATAAGCAATCAAATCATACTAGGAAATAGTCAGTAGATGTTCTAGTAGATGTTTTAGACTGTGATTCCCATAAATCCCTTGTCATTTGTTATAGTGCCTGGTATTTATAACCGTTGTAAACCAAAGCACCTGGTGTACATGAGGTATGTATTCCTTCTGTAAGAATGATCATGAATTGCACCATTTCCAATTTATGCTTTAGAGAAAAACCATTACATTTGTTTTGTTTTTGATAAAGAATTTAGCATTTAGATGCATCAACCTTCAGCTGTAAAATTTAAACTACTTTCCATTAAAAACAAATGTATTCCACTAAATGCATTTTCCTTGTGTGATTAGCAATTATGCAGTCTGTTTCAAGCCACCAATAGATAAGAGCAATCCTTCTCCTCCCTTTAAACAAAGTCTCTGCTCTGGAAAAGAAAGCAAAAGTTTTACTATCTATGTAGATGCTTTGAGCTAAATCTGCAAATACATTTAGTTTTTTGCCATCACACTTCACCAGCTATCTAATAATTATTTCCATGTGTTCAGAACATGGGACATCTCTATATGTGCAGTTTCAGATTCCCACCTACACTCCAGCCTCATTCTAGTACATTACACTTATCACGTATGTATGAAACTGAGAGGATGGAAAGAACCAGGAAAAGATAGTAGATCTATTGAAAGCAATCTTTGGTCTGAATTCCCCAGAGGTTGCTCATACATCAGAAAACAAACTAATATAAAGGGACATTTTCAGAATGTGATTAAAAAAAAATGTCAAGATCACAGCTACAACAGCTTTGAGCTTTTGATTGCCTTGTTATTCCCTGAAGATTGGCTGTACTCTGCTAAAATGTGTTTAGAATCAATGTTAGGTCAAATTATCTGACGTAGAAAATCCCTTGAGAGATTCTTCTTGGGATTATTACAAAAGTATTTTGGATTTGAAATTCTCCATGTTTAGTGCAACATCATTGTTTTGAGGATGGAAAGATCTGTTCTGATCATGGGAATATTTGAGCTTGAACTTTGATCTTAAAACACTTCCAGTTTTAGAACATTCATAATAGAGCGCTTTGGACTAAAATGGTTTTGAATTCACTTCAACATTATTATTATATAATATCATTAGTGTTGCCTAATAATACTATGGTAACAATCAGTTCTGTGTTAGCTTTTCCTTACATCCCAAATCATCTGCAAACTGAAGCATTTTATTAATTAAACGATCTCTGGAAATATGCATGTGTTAATTTGCACATTGTTTCATGGCTGAGAAGCAGAATTTTGAATGCCTAGAATTCCAGTATGCTGACCAGAGCACACATACAAAATCTGCTATTAATTTATTATTTGTATCGATGATGCCAATTAATATCATCAGAATCCTAATAGAGCTGGAGGGGACCTAGGAAAACTTCCAGTCCAGCTCTTTGCTCAAGCAGTGGTCATTTCAGACAAGTGACTGTCCAGTCTCTTCTTAAAACTTCCAGTGATGAAGCACCCATGATTTCTGGAGACAAGCTGTTCCATTGGTTAATTGTCCTCAATGTTAGGAAGTTTCTCCTCAATTCCAGGTTGTTTCTCTCCTTGATTAGTTTCCATCCATTGTTTCTTGTCTTGCCTTCTGTTACTTTGGAAAATAATTTGACCCCCTCTTCTTTGTGGCAGCCTTTCAAATACTTGAATACTGCTGTTGTGTCACCCCTAGTCCTTCTTTTCTTAGACTAGCCAAACCCAAATCCTCCAACTGTTCCTCATATGTTTTCGTCTCCAGGTCTTTATTCTAGAACATTTATTCTTTCAGATTAGTTAGGCAAAGTCATATTTTCCAGCTGAAACCATAGCTGCAGTATAGTAAATCATAATCAAATATTAATATGGTCTTCTATAGGTAAATTCGATTTATCTGTTTATTATCCAGTTTGCACTGGTTTTCATTATAATGGTTCTTTACAGAAATTTGCAAAACAAAAAAGAAATCAATAACTCCAAGAGCAAGGTATGCAAAGGCCTTCACTTTTCATCAAAGTTATTTTGGAAATTAGTTATTTTTTAATAAATTTGGTTACTTTCATTCAATATTTGTATACTTCTCTTTTATCAGGGAAGGGAAAACAATTTTAAGACAAGAATTTAGGAATTTGGGCTGTTGATTTTGCACCTTACAGCAGGTTTTACTTTCATATTATTAAGTAGTTCTTGTAGGCACATTACAAAACAGATGATCAAGATTTAGGTTATTGCTCCTCTCTGCTTGCAGAGACTCATAGTGGGCTGAGACTAGATGTTCTGGATTGGGACATAATCTGAAGGCTGGTTAGATATAACTAAATCACTTCTTCTGCTCTATCTTTTATCTTTGCTGAGATTCTAAACCAGGAGTGTCAAACTGGCAGCCCATGGGCTGGATACATCATGCACAGGCCATGCCCAATTCAGTTCCATGAATGGAAAACATGTCATGAAACGTGATGGCGATGTGATGCTTTGACACCTATGTTCTAAACCATCAAAATGTGTCTGCACCATTGCTTAGCTTGGCTGAGTTTCCAACTATTATTTTTAATTATTTTATTGTAATGTCACCCTTGTTCATTCCATTTTACTTCCATGGCAATTGGTATTTATAACTGGCTAAAATATACTTCCATATAATTTCTCAGATTTGTGCTTTGATGTCAGTTATGAGAAATTGTGACATAATGTGAAAGTGCAAAATTAATTTGATCTAATCTGCATTTAAGACCAATATGTATGGGTCTGGATATTTTGAATCAGGACTGATCATGATCTACAACAACCTTGTGTGGGTAAAAATCACAGGGACATCCAAAATAGATGAAATTAAGATTGCAGAAAAACAGTTCCTGATGGTGCAAATCAATACAGTTAGATGATAGCAAGTTGCAGTATTTCCATTCTATGCACACCTTGTCCCCCACCTCCCCAATCCAAAAACATAAATGGAGAGATTTTGGACACAGAAACTTTCAGTTGTGTTCAGTCACTGCAAAAGGAACAAGTTCCTCTGTCAACCCAAATAAAGGAGCCAGGGAGTTGTGAGTCAAGTGCAGGTGGATAATGCTATCGGTAGACAAGCAGCCTCATTTATCCAGTGGAGCATCAGTACAGCAAGAATAGCTCCCCAGGGATTTGTTCAAGCATAGCAACTTCTCTGATTATTTTTAGCACTGTGAGGGAAAGCTTACAATGCAGATTAAAAATCCAGCTCAGGTAAATGGAGGAAAGCATTAAAATTTCTTTCTTTTCTTTTCTTTTCTTTTCTTTCTTTCTTTTTAGAAATACATTGGGGAAACACACCAGCAGTACACATTCACATGGCAGTTAATTCAACATTTACTTCTGCTACCACTTTCTCAAATTAGTAAACCAATGTGCTTTAACTAAATGCTTTACCCTAGGCTGGATTTAACAAAATTATTTGGAAACAGACTGTATCCAAAGGGAACTTTGTCTGGATAATGATTTGTTATTAAAAATTATGACTGAATATCTTCTAAGGTTTTTAATTAACATTCCAGAATGTTGACAGAAATGAATAATAGAGTGAGTTCTAATGTTAAATTGCATTCCTTGTTACAATAAAGGGTAAAATTTACAGAGAGTCACGATATTTTAGTTTTCACTTACCATCATCCATAATTCCTATCGTTACTCCTTTTCCTGTGTAGCCCAGCTCCCAGGCTTCAGCCACATTTAAATCAAGGCCAGGAGTCCCATCTGCTTGTCCAGTGTTGATCTAATGCATCACATTTCAAACAAAAAGCATAAGAGACTAATTTGCTTGGCACAAAGCAGAATGTTTACATCCACTGAGATTCCTTCTGATTCATCTGCCACCAAATGGCCTTCATTTCCTTGGAAATGCAGCCCCAAAAGAGGCACAAATCCATAAATACTATCATAAAATGCGGATCTCATTTAAGTCAAAATGCAAGAGGTTTAATAGATTTCATTGTTTGATGGATGCCACTGCTATAGTGGGGAGCTATTTGAAATGCAGTTTGAATGGCACAACTCAGCAACTGATTGTATGTAGTATGGGGAAATGGTAGGGTCTCAGTTCTGAGCATGTGGAGTGCTTCTTGCTCCAGAACATCTGTGGATGAGGAGAATGAGACTATAATAATTTAAAAACAGTCACTCTTTAAAGCTAGCTTGGAACCCAGATATTTTTCTTTTTGAGAAGGAAAATGCAATATTCATTCTTGTTTTGTCATAAAGTAGGATTATGCCGCTGAGAATTTTATGTCTCATCAGACAGAATGCTGCATTTGCTATCCAAATAGCCGTGTCTTAAAACATGGCAATTCAGCTGGTCTCTCACTCAAAACAAATTAAATTTCAAATTAAATAAATATTGGTTATAACTCCACAGGATACTTTGCAACCAACTCATTCATTAAATATCAAATTAATACATAAAAAAGAAGCAGCATAGCAGTCTGTATTAAAATAACCATGATAGCCAGACCTGATATGCAAAACTCTGGAGAGTAATAAAACCAAAGCCAAAGTAAAAATAGAGATGAGTGCCATTGTGCCATGACCCAGGACCAAAAACCCACTAGCCACAATGAAGACCTGAGTCTACTCTTCTGAACTGGTTTTGTTTCTTAAATCCATTGTGTCACACAGGAATGTTGCTGCTGCATTGTGACTTTTAAGATGATTATTTAGTCTCTTCCAATTAGCAGGAATGGTTGTAAAACATTCCTTAATAATTCCTTATTGTTCTTATTGTATATCTCCTCCTATGTGGAACTGGCCATGGTCCTGAATTATTATATCTAGTATTGTCCAATTGCTTCTGTGGGTCTTGCTTCATAGCCTGAACCCTTATTTACAGTGGACATCAAAATTCTCCATTGAACAGGACACACTGATTTATTATAAGAACAAAAATTGTGTTTTCAAGGAAATTTGTGATTTAGGGATAATCTATGTATTAATTATCCCAGCAATATAACTCTTGTTGCCATATGGATATCTAGTAATATTTAAATACAGAAATCATTTACGTGCAAGTGAGAAACTTAACCCTCTTAAAAAGCTAGTTTAAAAAGTGGCATATTCACTCAGTAGAGTCAGTTATCACCAGGACTGGTGAAAGAGAGTTACAGTTAATGTAGTTGCAATTGGGTCAGTAAAAAAATGTGGGCACAGACAGAATGGCAGGCAGAAGAAGGCTACGAAAAAGTAATCTGAGTAAACCACAAAAGCAAAGATTTAAACATTTCCAAGGCAATACAGGGGGCTTTAAAAGAGCTTACAATTAGACAAAAATAAAAAATTATAAATTCAGAATCATTCCATTGTTTTATTCCAAGTTCTGTCTGAGGGCTTCATATTAGGCAATACATTCTCCTGCTATGAAGAAGGAAAGAACTAGTCTGCTTACCAAGTACCACTGTTTTGTAAATAAAGGATCATCCATGTTGATGACAATTTCATTGATGCTTCTGTATCCTCTCTTCTTCCTCCCAAAACCTTCCTGCTGCACAACTTTTTTTACCTGCAAAAGTCAATTATATTTTCTTTATTTTTATTTGTCAATTGCTCACAAGATAATAGGTATAAGTAAAAACATAGCTATGAATACATGGATACATATAAGAATAATAAATATATATATATAAGAAACAATAGGACAGGGATGGTAGGCACATTGGTGCGCTTATGCACGTCCCCTATAGACCTCTTAGTTTAGGGGTGAGGTCAATAGTAAACAGTATAAGGTTATAGTTTTTGGGGTTTGGGGAAGAAACCAGAGAGTCAGATATAGTATTCCAGACATTGACCACTCTGTTGCTGAAGTTGTATTTCCTGTAATCAAGTTTGATGCGATTAACCTTGAGTTTGTATCTATTGTTTGCTCTGGTGTTGTTATGGTTGAAGCTGAAGTATTCATTGACAGGTNCGTAATGTGGATTCCTAGACTGATGAGCTGTATTTGAGTATTGGTCTAGCAAATGTTTTGTATGCTCTAGTTACTACCAGTTATACTCTAGTTATTACCAGAGAAAAAGCGATGTAAGATTAGGTTAACAAGTCTTAACGCCTTTTTGGCTATGTAGTTACAGTGGGCTCTAGCACTTAGGTCATTAGAAATGAGTACTCCAAGATCCTTGACAGAGTTTGGATCATCAACAAGGTCTTTATTTTCTGATTATTATTTTTTTTGCCAATATATAGGACAGAGCATTTATTTGTTGAGGTCTGAATTTGCCATTTGTTTGACCATTCTGATACATAGTCAAGGTCTTTTTGAAGGGTAGGACTTGTAAAAGAACTTAAGCATTTTTGTTTACCTTATTTGGAAACATTCAAAAGAAGATGCAATTTTATTTTTGGTACATAATATGGCCCTATTCAGATGAAGTCAAGAGGGCACAAAGAGAGGGTTAAAACCTTGGTTCAGAGATACCATATACTAGCTGTTCCCTTCCCCACTCCCTGAATTATTTTACTGTCTTACTAAAATTCAGTAATTATGGTAGCTGGTGGCTTTTTTTCCTCCTATATACATTAAACTTAATAACTTGTTCAGGGTGGGGTATTTATTTATCTAATTTGTATAGCCTCCCACCCCACAAAAACTGACTCTGGGAGGCATATAACAATCTGGATAGGATATGAATTATTTTGGAGATTAAATATTTCTATTGGCGCCACCAACTTTTGCAACTTTTCCCATCTTAGTTTTATGTCAAGACAATCTGATTTTACATCACAAGCAAGCTAGGGGCTACAACATGATTTTTGGTCAAAGTTGTTTATGCTTCCCAGAAAAAGAAAATCAAATGATCTTGTATGCAAATATTATCATGGTTACCTTTGATGATAACTGAAAGAAATAACAATCAGATATGATTTGCAGTTTTTCCTTACCAGTTGTCCCTATTTCCCTTTAGAGCTGTTTTTCCTTCAATATCTAAATACACAACACTAAACTGAAAAGTGCCATAATATTCTGAATGCAATCTGTAATTGTCAAAATAAATGCCAGAATCCTCAGTGAGCCATTTTTGCTTCATCTGTGCCTGACAAAACTGCCAGAGGAATGAACTTTTAATAAAGGATTCCATCAAAATAGAAAATTCATATTGGGAAACAAAACATATTAATATTATATCATGTATTCTGTACAAAATAAAATGATGTTATCAACCAATGAATTGGACGTAGCTTGACTATTGATTTGTGCTATTTGTTGGATTGATTTAATTAACTTGTATGAACTCATACATTCAAGAATTCTGGAAACTGTACATGTTTATAGTAGATATCCCACTCAAAACTATTGGATGATATCTAACGGAATCAATAAATTACTTATATTTAGTAGGTTCACAGGCTCCTTCCTATAAAATTCATCCAAAGTTTCTTGGCATTAAAAGAAACTTGCGATATATCAGAGAAATCTGATTCAGATGGATGCTATAGTCAAGGAACTTTAGCTTTATTGATAACATATGTTTAGGCTTTCCTTGGATTTTAACTATCATTTTGGGAATCTCATACTGAGGTATCATAAAAGTTATGAAATAAGTTCAGAGAATCTGATCATCTCCTCCTAAACCTTGTTTCACCAAAAAAATGTTGTGAAGTTCTACTTGTTATTAAAAATGCTAAGACAGAAGATGAGCTGAAATATGATTAGTTCAAAATCAAGGAAACACATTTTACTGCTAAGTACGCAGTTATTTTAAGCTAGTTCTCCTGAATGTTGACCAAAACACTACCCAGCACAGCAGGTTTTCATAGTCACCAAAATGTAAAAAAGGTTGGCTAAGAAATCTTTAGGAAAAAGCACAAAATAACCATTACGAACAGCATAATTCTAAGATCAAAATGCACTAGAGTCCTTATCCATACTTGTTTCTATAGGCACTTGTGTCCCACATTTTCATCTGTCATTATGTTCAAGCTAGAAGCGGGATGCCAACAGATCTCCTTTAAGTTTAGTTCAAATACAGTCAAAGAATGGTGGAAATTTAGGAAGAATAGTGACAATGGCTGTAACCTTCAAATACAAATAAGAACAATTCAACTGCTAGAATTTAAGGCCCTGTCACACTGGCCGACGGATGCAAAACGTTTGTAAAAAGGACACAGCGGACGAGAAAAATGTTC
>BHFT01039055.1:0-18888 GCA_004320025.1 Laticauda laticaudata
GGAGGCCGCGCGAAAGAGAGATCTCCCTGCCTTCTTTCAGAGCCCTGCTCGTTTTGGTCGGAGTTTTGGATGGATTCGCATTCATCTGCTGCATTTTGACTGCTGATATTTTAGTTGCTTTCTGCCACCATAGCTTCAGCAATAGCCTCATGACCGTAAATCTTTGGCTGGGTTAGCAGTCGGCTTTGTAGGGTGAGTCTCTTAGTCTGAGGACCACGCAATCCCTCATGGCTTCGTCCATGTTAAGGAATTTGCATGCCCCTTCGATGTCCCTGAGAGACGCTATGAAATCTGTGTTGCTCTCACCTTCTCTCTGGTCCTGTTTGTAAAATTCATGTCTCCGAATAAGGCTGGAGGACGGTCGGTGCATTAGTGAGCTTTAGCAGCTTTTCTTGGTCTGGCAAGCCATCTGTTTCAGATCTCGGTTTTGCGAGTGCCTTGGCCATTTGAACACTGTGGGCCTACATGTGTGGTCAGGAACACAGCTCTTTCAATTGTCTGAGACTCCTTGCAAATCGTTGCTCTCCAGGAACATGAGGAATCTATCGATGAAGGATCTCCAGTCCTCTGTTGCTGGGTTGAATGGTACGGGTGGCGAGCTTGGTTCCGGCCATTTCATCTGCTTGGTTCTTGATGCCATGTGTTCGACTGGTCTCCTCTCTCAGAATCCCACCTTCATCACCAGTGTTGTGTTCACGAAGAATGAGATGGAGACCAGTGTAACTTCAGCTCTTTTTTATTTGTGCAGAAAGTCTGTCTGAACCAGGAGCTGTGGCAGCTCTTTTTATAGAGAAGCTGCTCATGGCTAGTGGCAATACGACTACTTGTTTTTCCCACCGTTGAGTTGGCCAAGTCATAGGTGCAGCTATCATTGCAATCTGGTCGAGACAGGAACCAATGAGCTTCTAGTATTTCTTGACCAATAGGAATAGACTATTAGAAGTATGTTAATATGGAACACTAATTATCCTCAGAAGTCTGTGTTTGTACTGTTGGGTTGCAGAACCAAACCAGACAGTTATAGAGGTGCAGATGACAGACTCATAGTCATAGGGGTGGGCTGTTGGGGGTTTGATAGGGTTCAGGAGAGCCTTTAGCTAAGATTCTGTGCAGTTTGGAAGACCCCCAAATCCCACTCCTATCTGGCTCCACCCACCACACCTTGCTCCTCCCAAGAAACTCCATATGGTCCATTTTGGATGCAAGTAAGTGCAGGGTACGTATGGAGGCTCAGGGAACGCAATAAAAGGGCCTCCTGGAAGTTTGGGAAGGCTGGAAATGTGCCCATTTCCAGTTTCCAGAGAGCTTCCAGAGCATAGGGAGGCCATTTTCACCCTCCCAAAGGCTCAAAGAAAGCCTCCGGAGCCTGAGGAGGGCAAAAATCCCCACCCCCCCGCCATGGTGCAGGAGGCCAACTAGGTCATATCCACTAGGCCTAACCCACCCAGCAACCAGGCAGACAACCCATTGTTAACATTTTTGAAGTCCATCCCTGTATAGCCATCTGGTTCAGTTCCAAGGTGGGAAAAAGAGATTGGAAACATAGGAGGGGAACAGCTTCCCACACCTAGAACTAAGGAGAAAATTTCTGACAGTGAGAGCAAGTAACCAGTGAAACGACTGGCCTTCAGAAGTTGTGGTGTTCCATCACTGGAGGTTTTTAAGAGGAGACTGGATTGTCACTTGATATTTTGGGAAGCCCTCCCTCCCCCCCAGAAGAATGAAATATTTTGGAAAATATTAAAAAAGGCAGAATATTATGTTTCCTCAAAGGGAGAAATGGAGAAACATGCTCTCAAAGACAAAAACCGGATTCGGTCTTTCTTAATAGCCCCCAGCAGATACTTTGTGTCCGTAAAGAAATCTGGGCCAGTCTACTCACAAAACCAAAGACTTTCACTTCCATCACAATCATTACCTCATTTTGCCTTATTTGGACTTATAGTTAAAGCTTTTGTTGACCATGTTTTGAACTTGAATCTCTGTAGCCAAAGGCTGTTCCTGTGAGAGTTTTTCTTCAGCCAGAAGGTAACCNAAGGTAACCAGGACATTGGGGGCAAAGTTAGAGCTAATAAAGGGACTCCTACTGATTATCTGACTGTGTTGCCTTTGCGCCATGCCCCAGGTCATCACAGCCGGTGTGACTGTCAGGCAGCTCCACCACCACCATCTCGCCTCACAGCAATAGCACTCTGCTACAAAATTAAGATACCTCTGAAAATAAGCTTGAGTGCTTATTTCGGGGTTCTGCTCTGACCTCACATTTTAACTGACCTTCCACTGGGATGGCAAAGTCAGGTCCTGTTTCATGACTCATAGTTCAAATCCACTGTGTGGGTTGAAAGTTAACATCCATTTCTTTATACCTCCTTGCACTGCATCATTCTGAAATCCATTATTCTATTGTGGAAAGGTTTTATTAGAGCTCTTCGCAAACTTTAAAGGTCTTTGCCTCATCATGATTGTGGTCATCATCAACAACAACCACATTAAAAAGTTTTGTACAGTCGGTGAATTTAGCAAAACTTGGTGCCCACTCCTAACTTCAGATTTTATATGAACATAGGAAGAGGCACAGGCCCTAAGATCACTCAAGTCTGAAAATTAAGTGGGGAGGGGGGGCTTGGTGCTCTCTGAGCTTACTTACTTTCATGCAGACATTTCATTACTGATGCACAGAAAGAGAGAAAGATAATGAGAGAGAGAGAGAGAGAAATAGATAGAGGGAGGAGAGAGAAAGAAAGGAAGGAAGGAAGAGAGAGAAAAAGAAAAAGGAAGGAAGGAAGGAAGAGAGAGAGATAAAGAAAGAAAGAAAATAAATGAGAAAGAAAAAGAGAGAGAGAAAGAAAAAGAAATAAGGAAGGAAGGAAGAAGGAAGAAAGGAAAGGAAAGAAGAAAAGAGAGGAAAAGAGAGGAAAAGAGAAAAAAAAGGAAGGAAAGAAAGAAAGGAAGAGGGTGTCCCCAAACCTTGTACAGAAATAGACATTGGCAAAAGATGATTTCACCATTTGGAATAGAAAAATGGTCTGATTTGAGTTAAGTATCCAGCAGGTTTATCTGCCAAGCATGAGATATGAACTTCGATAAATAATATTCAATTAGGATGAGGAAAAAGGTCAACGCACCTTCAAGACCCTTCTGGCAATTGAAATGGGCAGCTAATTCCATTCTTCTTCGTGTTATCCTTCCATGTTAAAGAGAATTATTTAAGGGAAAAGAGGGAAATGCATTTTGAGGGACACTGGGAGGTTGGGAGAAAGGTTTCACAATGCATACCACATTGTGACTTTTAACACCCTAAAAACTGCAGTTTCACGAAATCCGTCACAAATACTCTTGCACAGTATAACTAAAACCGAGAGGAAGATGCGTTTGGAATACAAAGCTGTCATTTAACAGTCTATTTATTTCCACCCTTGCTTTCTTTCTCTTTTTTTTTGTAGTTCTTTTTTTTTTTTTGTAAAATCTACAAGAACCCTTGTTTCTCCTTTTTGTTTTTGTTTTAATTCCATGCTAGCTGAGTTTGCAGAGTTCATTTTGCCAATCATCAAAGGCTGGATGAGAATCCCTCGATATCATTTTGCGTTGTCTCTCTGCCCTCTCTGATTGACATCTAAAGCCCATGTCACACCGAACCAACGGATGCAAAGAGGATGTAAAACGGACAAAAAAAACTTGCTCATCTTTGAAAACGCGATGTACTCACTGCCTCCATTTGGCTTCCTCTCTATCGTCCAGCATCCTTTATGACATTTCATCCGCTCAAAAGGTTTTGAACTGCCCAAAACTTTTGCGCGGAAATGTATCAGTTTGTCTGTTCTGATCCGCTACACATCCGCTACATATCCGCTATGCATCGCTATGCATCCGCTACACATCGTGCAACTCGCATCCCCCCGGACGCAGGGAAGCGAACGATTCAGAACGATGCAAACGGATGCAGAACGGATGCAGCATGGAAACAAGCATTTAAAATGGAAAAAACGTTCGCAGAGGGACCCTATCTTGATATTAAGGAGGTCTACAGGATGCCTAGAGATCCTGAGAGGATGCCCTAGCGGAAAAACCTATTATTTCTCTATAAAAAGGGGGAGCAACTCATCTGCATCTCACTTTCAGCCCAGCAGCCCAGCTGTGCAGACCTCTTGCAGCCTGCATCTGACTCTTCCTCTCTCACCAGCATCCAGTCATTGTCCACCGTGGATTGCAACAAAGTCATTTCGCAGCCACCATCATTCTGCAAAATGCGAACCATCTGCAAGCTCTGTGAATTCTACTGCGAGAAGAAAAAGAGGTAGCCAAAAAGAGTCTAGGTCCGAAGATGGTTCCCCAGAAGAGCAGAGGACAGACTGCACAACAAAGCTTGATTGGAGCTCAGGAACGAAGACACTCAGGCATTCCAGAACTTCATGAGGATCGCCTCCAGCCATGTTTGATGAAGTTGTTGCAGCGCCTGACACCAGGTTGACCAAGCAGAGCACGATTCCGCCCCAGCCTGGAACCTGGGCTCAATGTGGCACTCACTCTGGCCCACCTTGCCTCAGAGACCATCTACAGGAGCATGCAGTACGGCTGGAGGGTGCCATCCAACACATCAGCATTGTGGTCACGAGAAATTGTGCAGGCCATCATCGAGAATACACAAGAGGAGCTCTCTCCAGTACCCCTCCACTGAAGAAGGATGGAAGAAAGTTGAAGAGCAGAGGTATCAGAGTGGAACTTCCCACCACCGTTGGAGCCATAATGGCAAGCACGCATGGCCTGCAAAGCACACCCAAGTCGGGGGTCCACTTATTTCAACTACAAGGGCTTCTTCAGCAATCGTCTCTTCGCCATGGTCGATGCTGACTACAAGTTCATGTACATCGATGCTTCAGCAACGCTCATCTTCAGATGCCCAGTATACACACGCCAGTGTCCTCAAGGAGGGGCTGGAGAAGGCAACTTCATCGCGGGCTTCCCAGATCCAGACTCGCTGCCCAACGACACGCAAGATGTGCCCTACTTCATCGTGTGGAATAATACCTTCTCCCTCACAACCTACCTCATGAAGCCCTACACCTCCAGACTCCTCACCCGTTTAAAGAGAGATCTTCAACTACAAGCTGTCCAGGGCAAGGCGGGTAGTGGAGAACGCCTTTGGCATCCTGGCCAACAGTTCATCCGTACTTCTCACCACCATGCAGGTATAGCCAGAGACTGTGAGGAGCATCATGGAAGCTTGCTGGCATCCTGCACAGTCTCATTGCGCAGCTGCTACCCAGCTTTACAGGACAGCTTGTACCGTCAGCAAGGCAATGGGACATGGAGCCCTAGACATGGAGGCAAGGGCGAAACCTGATAGAACACTAGGATTGCTTGCCAAGGCGCAACAGAAGCCTCACGTGAATGGAAGCAAGCCAGCTGCAAACCTCCTGAACCGCTGTGCAACTCCCCGACTGGAGCGGTGGCAGTGGCAAGACAGGATGATAGATGCTAATGTGATGCTTCCTTCACGCCTTGTCTCATACACTGGATGAGATTGGCCATGATATGTTGTGGTCGGCCTACAAATAACACGGCGTTTTTGAATCAGAGTTGTGTTTGTGATACATGTGTGGGAATGATATATACATTATTATTTATTAATGAAAGGCCAAAGGTTGTAGCAGCTGGCCAGGGTGGACCATACAGGTCCCACTATGCCTTGCACTGGTCCATTGTATCATACCCACTAGCTCAAACAAGCCCGTCCCCTACAAGGTATCCCTGCCCATCCCCACTGCTCTCCTTTACCCATCCCACAAGGCATGCCCAAAGGCTTTAAACCATTCTCAAAAGTTTTCCACCAAGACTTTCATTAAAAAAAGAAATTGAAGCAAGTATATGAATCAAAAATAGACATTCATTAACAAGAACTATAAAACAAACATTGAGTCTTCTGGATTCCTCTTGGTGCTCAGTCTTCACGGGTGTGAGGTCCAGGTGCTGTGGACGTGGCTGGTGCTGGGACCTGCTCTGTTCATCAGCTCCTCCAAGCAGAAGCAGCAGACAGCCCCAGCCCCAGAAGAGCGGAGCCCGTGCTGAAGAACAGCCCAGCAGAACCCAGAGTGAGGGCCAGGGAGGCAGGATGATAGCCCTGTCCCTCTTCCAGGGCATGGAAGCCAGATGCAGGCTTGCTATGTTTCACATGAGTTCGGGCGTTGCTTGGCTGGCAGGATGGCAGATAGCCAAGGTGAGACAAGCCTGCAAGGTGGCAGACTGCAAGGCTGCAGGACAGGCTGGCAGCAGGCAGGCACCCCAAAGGGGTGGTAGGCAGGCAGACAACAGCTGGCAGCGCAGGCTGGCAGGCAGGCTGGCAGGCAGGCTGGCAGGACTTCGCAGGCAGTCGGCAGGCAGGCAGGCACCAAGGCTGGCAAGAAGACGCTGGCCACCAAGGGCAGGCAACCAAGGGCTGCGCAAGGGAAGCCGGCACAAGGCTGGCAGGAAGGCTGGCAGGCAGCAGGCACCAAGGCTGACAGTGCAGACCGGAACCAAGGCTTGGCAGGTAAGCAGGCGGCCAGGCTGGCAGCAGAAAGGCTGTCAGCAAGGCTTGCAGGCAGCTCGGCAAGCAAGGCTGCAGGCATGCAAGGCTCGGCCAGCAAGGTGGCCAGCAAGGCTGGCAGCAGGCTGGCGCAAGGCTGGCAGCAATCCAGAAATGCAGGCAGTGGAGCAGGGCACAAGCAGCCAAATCCGCCTGCAGCAGTCGTTCCTCGAAATGGCGACCTGCTTTCCGAGCTGCTTCCGTCTCATTGCAATGCATCCTCCCCGCATGCGCAATTAACGCCAGGCATCCATTAGGCTTCCACTGTGCATTCGCTGTGCATCCACTTCATCCGCTGTGCATCCGCTGTGCATCCGCTCTGCATCCGCTGCATCCGTTCCGCGTCCGCTTTGCTGAGGCCCCCCAGAAGCCCTGCGGATGCGCCATCCACTCCCATCCACTTCCATCCACTGGGCTTCCGTTCCGCATCCGCTCTGCAACCGCCCTGCATCCTCCCCGCGTCCGTGTTATCCGCCCCGGTTATGCAAATTTTTGCCCTTTTTGAGAGCGGATAACTACGGATGGAACATTTTGCTCGTCCGCTGTGTCCTTTTTGCATCCGTTGGGCGGTGTGACATGGGCTTTAAAAACAAACAAAGAAAAAAACACAAAACTAGAAATCCCTAAAGAAATACTTGATTGCTGTGTTGCTTTTGGCTTTGGGAGGAAAAAAAAAGCAACACAATACAGAAATTATCTTTGAGTGGAAAGAACCCTTTTGGGGCTGAAATGATGAGAGAAGCATTGAAAAAAAAATGTTGGCAACAGTTACAGGAGTGGGGTAAGACTAGTTTAAGGAAAAGAAGGACCAGGGGTGACATGATAGCATCTTCCAATATTTGAGGAGATGCCACACAGAAAAGTAGGGAAAGTCAGCCTATTATCCAAAGCACCTGAAGGCAGGACAAGAATCAGTAGATAGAAAGAATAGATAGAATTCTTTATTGGCCAAGTGTGATTAGACACACAAGGAATTTGTCTTTGGTGCATATGCTCTCAGGGTATATAAGAAAAAATAAAATACATTCATCAAGAATCATAAGATACAACACTTAGTAATAGTCATAGTTTACTATCAGCAATCAAATCATACATAGCTTACTAATACATAATCAAAACATACTAGGAAAACAGATAAAACAATATAAATTGTAAAGATACAAGCAACACAGTTGCAGTTATAAATGGGAAGAGATAGGTAATAGGAAGGATGAGAAGAATAATGTAATACAGTCTTATTAATTTGACAGTACTGTGGGAGTTAGTAAATTGAGACTTTTGTCTCACTTTATGCCCTCACAAAGAGCATCATAATGTCATTCCCATTTGGTCCTAAAAGGATGAAATGGGAAAGACTGCAACAATGAAGTCATTAAGGCCAACCTCTTCAACACATTCTTCAGTTCAGTCTTTGTAAACAGCAATGACTCATGCCCTACACTTCCGAGTCATACCACAACTAATTGTAATGATCTACTACATATTGACTTTACAGAAGAGAATGTAGAAAAGGCACTACATAACCTAAAACCATCCCTATCTATTGGCCCCAATGGATTATATGCATACTTCTTAAAAAAGCTCTCTACTGCCATAGCAGAACCACTAAGCATTATATATGATATATCATTCAGAACCAGCTCCCTACCGAACCTATGATCCTTAGCTATGGTCATCCCTATCTTCAAAAATGGTGACCCCAGCCTGGTTGAAAACTACAGACTAATCTCACTGTGTTGCATCATGTGCAAAGTCATGGAATCAAGCATTAACCAATCCATTACCCTCTGCTTAGAATCAAATAACCTATTCTCAAAAAAACAATTTGGTTTCAGGAAAAAAATGTTCTGCAATCTACAACTTCTACACTGCAAAAACATATGGACTACTCTACTCGGCCAGGGTAAAGCAATAGACACAATTTACATAAACTTCTGCAAAGCCTTTGATTCAATGGTAGATGACAAACTATTGTTAAAACTAAACTCTTCCAGCATTTCCAGATGACTTCATAAGTGGATTACTGTTTTCCTGTCAAACAGGCAACAAATAATAAAAATGGGGAGTGCTATATCAAACCCTGCTCCAGTTAACAGCAGTGTCCCCCAAAGCAGAGTTCTAGGACCCACACTCTTTATACTCTATATAAATGACCTTTGTGATCACCTAATTAGCAATTTCATCCTCTTCGTGGATGATGTAAAGCTATTCAACACCACCGGCAATGCTCCTGTTCTTCAAAGTGACCTTGATTATGTGTCTGAATGGTCAAACAATTGGCAACTCCAAATCTTGACCAACAAATGCTACGTCCTACACATTGGTAAAAAAAAATCAGTATACCAAATACAAGCTAGACAGATATGACCTCATTGATGACCATCACTCTGTCAAGGACCTCGGAGTTCTCATATCAAATGACCTATGTGCCAGAGCTCACTGGAACAGTATGGCCAAAAAGGCATTAAGAGTTGTAAATCTAATCTTAGGAAGCTTCTCCTCTGGTAATATTGAATTGCTAACTAGGGCATACAAAACCTTTGCTAGACCAATACTCGAATACAGCTCATCTGTCTGGAATGGAATGCCACAGTTCACTGTAAATTTTTACTGCAGACATCCATACAATTGAGCGAATTCAGAAGTATTTCACGAGAAGAGTACTATACTCTGTTCGCAACAGAATACCCTATAACACCAGCTTGAAAGTTGGGCTTGACAACCTTGAACTACACGCCTACAGTTGGACTTAACATAGTACCAAAATTATCTGCTCATGTCCCACCAGTCAATGACTTCTTCAGCTCAAACCGCAACAATACAAGAGCATATGACAGATACAAACTCATATAAACCTCTCCAACTGATTGCAAAAAGTACAACTTCAGCAATAGAGTGTCAATACCTGGAATGCACTATCTGACTCTGTAGTTACATCCTCTATCCCAAAAACTTAACCTTAAACTATCCACTATTGACCTCACCCCATTCCTAAGAGGTCTGTAAGGGGGCGTGCAATAAGTGCACAATTGTGCCTACCGCCTCTCCTATTGTCCCCATTTTTCGTACCTATTTCCTGTATTCTTACTCATGGTTACTTATACCTATTATCTTGTAAGCGATTGACAAATCAAACTAAATAAAGAAATAGCTTTTTTAGATGATTTTGGCATTTGGGAAAAACTGTCCTTGTGTCCATTTGTTCTGGTGTGCAGTGCCTATTAGCATCATTGCCCTATAGCATCATTTTGAGGGTAGAAGTTGAAACAATTTATGTCCAGGATGTGAGGGGTCTGTAGATATTTTCATAGCCCTTAACTAATCCTTTCACAAAGAGTAGGGGGTCAATTTATTTTCCAAAGCACCAGAAAGCAGGAAAAGAAACAATGGATGGAAACTCATCAAGGAGAGAAGCAACAAAGATGATTGAAAGCTGAAGGCTAACATATGAAGAGCTTTTGGAGAAGTTGGAATATTCAATGAAAAGAAGGACAAGGAGTGACATGATAGCAGTGTTCCAATATCTCAGCAGTTGTCACAAAGGAGAGGGGGTCAACCTACTCTCCAAAGGCAAGACAAGAAGCAATAGATGAAAACTAATCAAGGAGAGAAGCAACCTGGAATTGAGAAGAAACTTCCTAACAGTGAGGACAATTAACCAGTGGAATGGCTTGCATTCAGAAAATTGTGGGTGCTTCATCACTGGAGGTTTTTAAGAAGATCCTGGACAGTTACTTGTCTGAAATGGTATGGGGACTCTTCCTTGAGCAGGGACCTGGACTACAAGACCTCCAAGGTTCCTTCCAGCTCTATTTTGATTGATTAATCAAGGAGAGAACCAACCTAGAACTAAATTTCCTGATAGAACAATTAACCAGTGGAATGACTTGCCTTCAGAAATTGCGGGTGCTCCATCACTGCAGGTTTTCAAGAAGAGATTGGATAACCATTTGTCTGAAATGATATAGGGTTTACTGCCTGAGTAAGGGGGTTAGAATAAAATAGAGCTGAAAGGGACCTTGGAGGTCTTCTAGCCCAACCCCCTGCTCAAGCATGAGACCCTATACCATTTTAGACAAGAGGCTGTCCAGTCTCTTCTTAAAAACCTCCAAGTGATGAAGCAACTTCTGGTGGCAAGCTGTTCCACTGCTTAATTGTCCTCACTGTTAGGAAGTTCCTCCTTAATTCCAGGTTGCTTGTCTCCTTGGTTGGTTTCCATCCATTGCTTCTTGTCCTGCCTTCTGGCAGTTTAGAGAATAGACTGATCTCCCTCTTCTTTGGGGCAACCCCTCAAATACTGGAATATTGCTATCATGTTCCCCCATGTCTTTCTTTTACTCTAGACTAGCCAAGACTAGGATTAGACTACAAGACCTCCAATGTCTTTTAAGGTCAGACTAGGGTTGAACTCACTGGTGGGATTCAAATAATTCAACCACCGGTTCTCTCTCCTAATGAGTTCTTCCAACAACCAGTTCACCAAACTGCTCAGAAAGTTAACAACCAGTTTTCCCGAAGTGGTGCAAAGTGGCTGAATCCCACCACTAGTAGAACTAGAAGACCTCTAATACCAGAAATGGTATTCAGCAGGTTTTGACCAATTCTGAAGAACCTTACAGTGGAATTTTTGAGTAGTTCAAAGAACTGGCAAATTCCACCTCTGACTGGAGATTTTACAGTATCCTTCCCTGCCACGCCCACCAAACCACACCCATAGAACCAGTAGTAAAAAAAAACTTGAATCCCACCACTGCTCCAAGGTCCCTTCCAACTCTGTTATTCTATCCGTTAAGATGCATTTCAGCCAAGCCAGCTTTGGAAGAGAAGTTTTATTTTCTTGTGTCCTTCTCTCTCCTGACTTTTTCTTGCTATTTTAAGGGATGACTAACACAGGTTAACACATTGGTAACACACTGGTAAATTCCGCTCAGTATGTGTAATTAAATGCCACTCTGCAAACAGCTGATGGACAGAAAAACAGAGGCAAGGAGGATGAAGGCAAAAGAACATTGACTACATCAGTCGGCTGAAAATGTGTCGCCCTTAAGAGTTATTAATGAATTGTCTGGCCTTTAGGCTGAGGTTGATAAGGACTCAGGAATGTAGAATCATCGATCAGGGATGGGTTTTCAGCAGGTGAAAATGAATAAGCAGCCCAATTCCACAGTTTGTCAATTGCACAGTGGCAGAGCGCTCGAGAGGGTTAACGTCATTGCTCAGAGGACCCCTGTGCAGCCCATTAAGAAGGGCAGGGCTTTTTCCCCATCAATCTGGCAGATTTCCTCCTCTCTGCCCTGCACGCTTTAGCATCTACCAAGGCTGGCAGCGCCTCCTCCTCTTCCTCATTGGCCTGCGAACTCTCCCCAGCTGAGGCATGTTCTGCCGGCAGCTCAGGGTCAGCAATACTGGATATACTAGAGATACTCTCATTCTCCCTCAAGGCCTCTGAGGAAGATGTGGAGGTGACCTATATTATTATTATTTTCTTTGTTATCTGAATAATTTCTTTTCAAGATAGGAAGGAAAGTGACTTTGATCTAGTGGTAAAGGCACCAGACTCAAAACCAGGAAATGGGGAATTCTAATTTTTCCTTCGGCATGAAAGTAGGCTGGGTGATTGTGGACTAATCACCAGCAGGTGATGATTTCTAGTCCCACCTTAGGCATGAAAGCTGGTGACTTTCAGCCAACCACCAGGAGACTCTAAGTTCTAGTTTCACCTTAGGTATCAAAGCTGGCTAAGTGATTCTGGACCAATAACCAGCAGATGATGAGTTCTAATCCCGCCTTAGGCATGAGACCCAGTTGGGTGACTTTGGGCCAATCACCAGGAGACAGAGAGTTCTAGTCCCAATTTAGGCATGAAAGTTTAAAATTATATGGTTGGTTTTCTAAAAAAGCTTCACTTCAGGCAAAATAGAAAAATTAGAGATGAGGTGTCTAATGTTCAGGCCTCAAAATCATAACTCATTTCATTGTTCTATGAGGTTTGGGTACATTATAACATGGAAGGAAGCTAATTTTCTATAATATTAACCTCCCCTCTAACAGTCTCTTCATTGGACCCAATTAATTGCAAAAATTGATGCCATGTTTTGAAAGCGATGAGAACGTCAGGACAGAAATATTGGTGATTCATTCTACTTTCTTCCCACTGTGAAACTTGACATTTAATTTTTTTAAAAAAATATATTATTACATTTCATTCTGAGCATAAAGGCACAACCACCAGCCTCCAACACTTCATCTTAAATATGAAATGTCATGTGAAATGACAATCCTTAAAAAAGATATTTTCTCTTTTCTTTCTTTCTCTTTCTTTCTTTCTTTCTTTCTTTCTTTCTTTCTTTCTTTCTTTCTTTCTTTCTTTCTCCTTTTCTCTCTGTCTCCCTTCCTTTCTTCTCTCCCTCTCCCCTCCTCTCTCTCCAATGTTTGGATCATTTTAAGCAAGTTATTATTTTCCCAGTTTCTTCCATTGTAAAGAGAAATTTAAAGACAATTAATGTCCAAACGTTTAATAAACCAATGTTGAATAGTCTCCGTAAACACACACACACACACATTTTCTGAGGTTTTCGCAGGTATTAGTATGTGGATCTTTGGTTATTCAGGTTTTCTCCCACATAAAATTGGAAATATCTAGGTGACATTTCGATGAAGTCTCATTCATCATGTTCAGGCTTGTTTCTTCGGCTCTGTGCTTCTCAAAGTAATGTGAGCTTTCAGCTGCTTCTTCCTTTTAACTGCTAGTGGTGGTGTGACTTGATTGGGTGGGGTCTTGGCTGTGTTCTGATTGGGTGGGGGTATGTTCTCTTGGGGTGGCTGTGTTCTGATTGGCTGGGGGTGTGTTCTGTTCGGGTGTTGGACCAGGGAGAGGTCAGGTTTTTTTGATTGAGTTCTTGTGTTCTTCAATGCGTGCACTTATTCTTGTTGTTAGTTTTCTCCGATGTAATATGTGGGATAGCGGTGAAAGAGGATTTCATTATACTCCTTGGTTTTCTAAATTCAATTTTGTCTTTAGGGTTTCTTTAGGAGGTGATATTTTTCTGTTTGTTGCAGAAATTATTTTGGTTAGGCTGGATTCTACTGCGAATATGGTGAATTCTGTGGGTTTATTTTTTGGGTGCTATGCATAAATTGAATCCTTGGTTAGGACATCTGTCTTTCTGTTTTGGTGAGTTCTCTGTTGGAAACGTTATATACTAATTGTTTCAGTGTTGTGATTGTTGGGGGCTTTCTTTATCATATGTTGTAATTTCATTAGTTTCTTCAAGACTTTTTCATTTTTGTAAGTGGTTTCAGTTTTCAGCTCTCCAAGTTGTAAGTTGTTTTATCTTATCCCAAAAGTAGAGGTGGATTTTGCTGCTCAATTCCAGTGTAGTGCTCGCAAATCTTTGTTTCACTGATCCAATTGAAATCTCTTACTGTGGACCTCGTCCTGAGTAGAGTCATTTCAGTTCTTTTCAAGGATACGTTTAGTAGCTGCTGTGCTTGTGATGAAATGTTAATTTGAAGCAGATTGGTGTTGCATGTTGTCTCTGCAGCTGCATAGGAATTTCAGGTCACATAGTATTCCTGCTCTTTTAAACTTCCAGCTTTCTCATAGCTTTTGATCTAGCTATTTATTTCCTCCCCGTAAGGTCTGATTTTTTTTTTTTTAAAGTTTTCGCGGGTATTACGTGTGTGCTGTTCAGCTTCCTTCAGGTTATTATCCCACGTCATTGTAGTGCTTTTAAAGTTGTAGCAACGTTCAGCAGAATCTCATATGCCATCATCAGGCTTCTGTATTGAGTTTGTATGTGGGTCAGGTTATCACAGCCATTGTTTTAAATTTGAGGCTAGCCTACTTCTGTGCCAGGATGTTTTTTTCTAATCATATATATATATAATATATTAAAAACATATAATAATATATATATATATATATATATATATATATATATATATATATATATATTAATAATATATATATATATAATATTATGTTTTCTGAGGTTTTCGCGAGTATTCTGTATGTGGATCTTGTTATTGGGTTTTCTCCGCGTAGAATTGGAAGTATCTAGGCAACGTTCGATGAAGTCTCATTCATCATCTTCAGCTTGTTCTTCAGCTCTGTGCTTCTCAGAGTAATGTGAGCTTGCAGCTGCTTCTTCCTTTTAACTGCTAGTGGGGGTGTGACTTGATTGGGTGGGGTTTGGCTGTGTTCTGATTGGTAGGGGTTTGGCTGTGTTCTGATTGGCTGGGGGTGTGTTTCTGCTTAGGTGGGGGCCTGGCTGTGCTCAGGTTAGTCTTAGTTGCTGGGGATTTGAGCTGGTGAGCTGTGATCTTGTTGTTTGGCTTCGTGTTCGTGGTCGTGCCACATCTTCATGGGTGGTGTCAGTTTGCTTCTTGTATGGGTCAGAGGGGTTTTGAAGTGGGTAGTGGTGCAGCTGCAGTATGGCTTCTGGTTCGTGTCCGTGTCTCTCTTCTGTGTGGGTGTGAGTCTTTTTCCTGCATGGAAGTGTGGTGGTAGCATCTTGCGTGGCACTTGGGGTGTGGGTCTGGTGTATTCTTTCATGTTAGGTACTCGTTTATTTAATGAGGCAGTTCAAATGGTGGTAGGCGGAGTATCATCTCGTTTATTCATGCTGTGTGGCGTTTTTCTATCTCTATGGCTTCTCTGATTATTCTGTTGTTGAAGTGTTCGGTTTTGCGATGGTTCTCGGTATTTTGGCGGATGGTTCTGGATATACCATCGCCAAAACCGAACACTTCAACAACAGAATAATGCAGAGAAGCATAGAGATAGAAAAACGCCCACACAGCATGAATAAACGAGATGATGCCTCCCGCCTACAAACCATTTTGGAAACCTGCCTCATTAATAAACGAGTACCTAACATGAAGAATGACACCGAACCCACACCACAAGTGCCACACAAGATGCTACCACCACGCTTCACGCAGAAAAAAAGATTCACACCCACACAGAAGAGAGACACGACCACGAACCAGAAGCCCATACTGCAGCTGCACACTACCCACTTTCAACCCCTGACCCATACAAGAAGCAAACTGACAACCCACCATGAAGATGTGGCACGACCACGAAACACGAAGCCAAACAACAAGATCACAGCTCACCACTCAAAATCCCCAGCAACTAAGACTAACCTGAGCACAGCCAGGCCCCCACCTAAGCAGAAACACCCCCCAGCCAATCAGAACACAGCCCAACCCCCCTACCAATCAGACACACAGCCAACCCCACCCAATCAAGTCCACCCACTAGCAGTTAAAAGGAAGAAGCAGCTGCAAGCTCACATTACTCTGAGAAGCACAGAGCTGAAGAAACAAGCCTGAAGATGATGAATGAGACTTCATCGAAACGTTGCCTAGATACTTCCAATTCTACGCGGGAGAAAACCCGAATAACCAAAGATCCAAATATTATATATATATATATAATCTAT
Source organism: Laticauda laticaudata (assembly GCA_004320025.1). Taxonomy (NCBI): domain Eukaryota; kingdom Metazoa; phylum Chordata; class Lepidosauria; order Squamata; family Elapidae; genus Laticauda; species Laticauda laticaudata. The sequence continues at coordinate 16,015 of BHFT01039055.1, forward strand.
ATATATATATAATATATATATTATATTATATATATCTATATATATATATATACTATATATAATTTGTGCTGTTTTCTTCCAATTCAGGTATTATCCCACGTCATTGTAGTCTTGTTAAAGTGTAAGCAATGTTTCAGCAACTCTGCCATCATCGCGCTTCTGTTATGGATGTCGGTTGTCCTCAAACAGTTCCAGTGTTTCAAATTTTGAGGCCTGGGTCCATTCTGATTGGCTATAGCCTGGGTCTGTGTTTATTGACCTTGGGTTTATTGATGTTGGTGTTTTCTGGTTTCTTCTGTCTGTTTTTGTGGCTTTGAATTGGCTGGCACACCCTCTGTTCCTTTGTTTGAGGCTTTCCAGTGCAGCTTGGCTACTGTGTGAAAGGGAATGGCTGCTCTTCAATTAGCAGCTGCTCTCATTAGCAAGGCTGGTTTCAACCTGGGTGCACTTGGTCGGGGGGTGTTTGTTGGAGCTATCAAGAGGAGTCTGTTTGTGCCCATGTGTTTGCCTGGCTTTGTGGTTGGAGATCTTTCTATTCTGAGAGTGCAGGCTTCAAATGATTGACAGTTCTGGGTGGATTTATCTCTTCTATTTCATGCTTTCAGGTATATATATATATACCAAGCCAAACTGCACTGAAAGCTCGCAATACGATGGAACACATTGTTGCAGCCAATCAAAGTCCACAAACAGACAGAAAAACCAGAAACACCAATCAACAAACTCGCAAGAAACAATAAACGTGTTATAGTATAATAGTACACATAATATACATTTTGCAGTGAAAGGTGAGCCAATGTTTACACATTTTTAACATTTTTAACATTGAACGTGACTCTGCCTTGATAAATTCCTTTCTTTGTTTTTCAATGCTTTAGTTTTCACAAAATCTTGTATATTAAAAATGTCTTCCATAACTTTGTATTTATTCCAGTTATCAAATATTGCCTTTTCTTTAACATTCATACCAGCAATTCCAGTGATTATAGTAATGCTATCTGGTTATTTTGGATATTTTAGTTAGACTATCCATCTCTGCGCACTCATGAATTTTATTGATAGACCATCTCTCTGAAAGATGTTAGACAATTTCCAATTTTGTGCATTGCTTATTCTAGCTGCCGTTAAAGTGTGTAGAATTAATATTGTATTTTTTCACTTTTGAATTTAATCATACCAGCAAGAAGGTTTCGGGTCAATGTTTTACTTTCTGTTTAGTTATATTTAAAATTGGCAATTTTTATATTTTTCCAAAACTTTGTGCATATGGACAGGTCACCACATATGGTGGAAATATTGTTCCTGGGCACAGTTACACTACCTGCAGATTGGGGATGTTCAGGGAAACATTTTTAGCCAGGTGATCGTGGGTGGCAAGTTGCAATGACACACCATTTTATAGGGTTCTCTTTATACGAGATGATATAGTTTTTATCTGTAGTTTGTTTCCAAATATGTTCCACTTGTCAATTCAATACTGTGGTCCACATTTTTTGCCCAAATTATCATACACACCTTGGACTGTTTCTTCTTTTAATTTAGTAATTCCAATATATATTTTATAATTCTTTCACTTCCTCTCCTTGCCCAAATTTTATCTGATTCTTAGTAGGTCATGTTAAAGCCAAATTATTCTTTATCTTTTTGTAATGAATTGTTCTTTACACTAAGCACCTGTTATCTCTTTTCCTAGAATTTGTATTTTGATTCCTAAGCCTTTTAACTGTCCGTTTATGTAATAACTTTATATTCTTACAATATTATCAAAATCTAAACATTTGGATGTCGTAACTGCTCCATGTATGATAAACCACATGGTACCTTACTGTAATGTACTCTTTTTATCTTTCCCAAATACTTTAGTAGCACATTCTTATATAACTGCCTTTTGAAGTGTGTTTATCTTTCCATCCCACATAAATGTGTGCCATCCCTCTAGTGTTAAGATCCTTTTATTTATCAATTAATCCATCTTTAGCCAGTTTGCTATCGACAGCAAGTAATATTATTTTCAAAATCTGAACACCCAAAGTCTCCTTTCTTTTCTATTCATCTTTGTAATAATTTATATTTTATTCTGGGTTTTTTTCCTTGCCGTTATAAATTTGGATTATATGTTTATTTAGTTCTTCAAAAAAGCTTTTTCCAGCTTGAATTGCACCATCTGAATGGAACAATATTGGCATGAACATTCATTTTTTACTATTGCAATATGGCCTCATGAGATATTTTAGTTTAAGCCCAAATTATCTAAGTTTTTAAATATTGATGTTATTTATAAATTATCTTTTAATTGATGACACCTAGCTGCAGCCATATCCCAAATATTTTACTATTTACCACCACTGATCCTATTTTCTGTTAGTTACCTTTGTTTTTTGTACAGTTTTTTTGTTACACTTTTGTTTTTCATTTATTTTTAACCCCTCCATCTTTCCAATAATATTATATTTTTCATCAAATAGGTGTTCAAGGATCATTCCATTATACAGGCCGTACCAATCAGCAAAACAATGCTTGAAATTTTGTACTCCTTCCTTTTTTTAACTTTAACCCCCTATTCTCTTGTTTTGTTCAGATTTGTACCAATAGCTCTCTTCTGCTATGTTTAAGTAGGAGCCAAGGGACATCCTTGTCTTCACCCTTGTATCCTATATTATCTGTATTCCCCATTTATTCAATATTTTTGTGGTTTGCGTTATATATTGTTTTAATGATCCAAAAAAAAAAATTCACCAAATTTACATCCTAGTTCAATGTTTAACAAGAAAATTCAATTTTAATTGTAAATGGCCTTCTGAGAGTCTAAAAACATCAGTGCATTGTTTTGTTGTGTGTACTTCTGAGAATTCTAAACATCCAGTCTCCTCTCGG
>BHFT01039056.1:0-23221 GCA_004320025.1 Laticauda laticaudata
GGAACTTCTGAATTGACTTTCTGAAAAAGGAAGGGAGAATTTTCTTCTTGTTGCGTGTTTTCAATCATAGGACCAGGGAAGGCCAAACAATCTATCTACCACAATGGGGAATGGATTGCCGCTTGGGATTTTGTGTTTGTGAAGTCGGCTTGCGCAGTGTTCTTAAACGCATAAGCAAGCGATTGCGCTTGGACATGCGACGGGTAATGGCCATTGCTGAAAATTTGACCTGCGTGATAGTAGCATCGGCAAGAAAATTCAGCAGCTGCCGTATGTTGGACAATGTCGTGTGCGCCTGATGTTAGAAGAAAGGAAACTGTTGTTTCAAAAAGACGAAAGCCATTCTAAGAGTACGACTGTGTGAAGAAGGAGAGCGGCCATGACAAGATCTGAGATCCCCACGCATCAGAACTTGATGAGCTCTGTGTAGGGCTAGCTCGACCCGTTTTTCCTCCGGCCTTAGGCCTCCCATGCCTCACTGGAATAGAGGGGACGCTAAAGCCACTAATGGGCTCGTCTACCCTGGAAGTCCCAGTAACTTTTGCAAAAATCGGGTTCAAGTTGAAGAATTTCCTATCATGTCCAGTTGGCGGAGGTGTATACTGAGCAGAAGCCGCACTGCTTCTGCCAACCAGGTCCAAAAGTATGGTGAGACTAGAATTACCTCTGCTTCAACTACCGGTTGTTTGAAGGGATCAATGTCCTCTGGTCCTCCCCTGAAGGGTCAAATGTGTGTCAGAAGGTTTTTGGCTTGTTAGGGCCGCAATGGTTCTTTTGCCTAAACAAGCAGAGATTTGAAAAGCTTGTGCCGAAAATAAGCTGTTAAGCAGGCTGTCAGGAATAAGACACTTACATCCTGAGACATTTCCCCTTCTAAGGGGTCTGCCCTGACAGGGCTCGCTATTTGTGAACTATCCCACTACAGATTCAGCCATTTGAAAGATTGATCACTTCCTCCTCCTCCTCCTCCGGCCCTTGGAGAAGGGGTCTCACCCCTGTAAATGACCTGGGACTGGTTGTAGTTCCGACCTGGTCAGGTGACTTCAGTAGTTGGGGCTATTGTCAGTAAGCTATAGGGTAAGGTCTGGACATTACCATGTGTTGAAGCCCGCGCTCAATCCCTGGCGAATAAGCCTGTTTCCATCCAGGCTTTTCATCCTCTCTTGGAACCTCTAATGAAGTGTCACCCTGGCGAAAAACCAGCAGCTTGTGGCTTCAGGGGCCTGTCTGGTTGGTGTTTCAGACACTTGGGCCTGTTGTCCTTGTGGAGCTTAAGCTGCACCTGGCATGAAGGGAGAGATCTAGAGGAAGGAGGAGGGTGTGAAAGGAACACTGATGACTGGAAGAGGGGCCACCTGAGATACAGCGTGGACCTCTCAAGAATGCCTGTCTATTTGCTTTGTAAGGGCCTTTATTGTGCTTAAGGCGTCCTTTCTGATGCTTTAGAATTTCCACTGTGGTTTTGATTTTGGGCTTTTGCCTTCAAAGCAAGGTGCCTGAGAGGTGCTACCATCTGCCATTTTGATTAAAATTAGAAGTAACAGTAAGTTGAAATATAATCTGGTGGTATACACAGGCGGTTGGCATGGCCAGGGTCCTGATCTGAGTCAAAAACACGTTGCCCTGAAAAAAGTTCCTTATGCCCCTTCTTACTTTATTGTTATTTTTATTTTACTTGGGTCTATATTATATAATAAGTTGTATCTCAGTAATAATATTTTTATTAAAAATTTAAAATATTATACTGTTTAAGTAGTTTGGTTACACTGGTGATTATTATGATTGTAATAATTATTATATTATTGCCATATTAATTGCTTTGTAATTGCTCCTATGAAATAGTGATATATGTATATTCCAATAATATAATAATAGAACAACAATATTAATGAGTAATCCAATTAGCCAAAATAGCGAATGCCTAAGGCCCGCGATTGATGATTTAAGGGCCTTTCAGCAGCTTCCCTGCACAGGCGGAACTGGCCTAAGTGCTTGCTGCTGTGCCCTGAGAATAAAGGCCGTGAGGGTTAAAGGCCAACAATTTTTAAAAACATTAATTATCCTCGAGTTGCAGGTAGCCACAAACGACGGGTCAAGACAGCTCTGCAGAATCCTAAAGGGATTCTGTTGCTTGCGAGCAGAAATACCTCACACAGCTCAGGAAAGAAGAAAATAAAGGCGCACAAGCGATGAGGTGGCACCAAGATGGCCTCCAGCAGTAAAGTTTTTTTTGCGTGCTTCTCAGCAGCAGCTTCCCCCTTGCAAACCAAGCCAGAGCTCAAATGAAGCTGAGCTCTCAAACACCAGATGGCGGAGAAAGAATTAATAACTAATTTAACTTCCCCACTGAAGAAATGGCGTTCGGAGGGGTGGTAAGGGTGATACGACTTTAAAAAATGAAATATCAAGCCACTAGCAAGCAAACGGAAATAAGACACAGCGCAAATCAAAACTGGCAGAAGTAAAGAAAATTTTATACTGTGGGGAGGTGGAGCAAGCAGCTCCAAAAGCCTCCCACCACCTCTTTTTTTTGGGCGGGAGGGCGCGACAGCGCTTCCCTTAACCCGGACTCTCCAGATGATAAGGACTGAAGGCTAAAGACAAAGGAAAAAAACCAAGGAAGCGAATTGCAATCAAACCTGCTAATAATTCCTTGTCAGTCAAGGAAGTATCCAAAGCACTGTCTGTCTCGCAAGAGGCTGAGCCTAAAAACTGCGGGAACGGAGTCACGTGGTGGAGGAGGAGCGTTCCACAAATCAAGCTCAGCCTGTGAATGCGGAGACTAAGCACCTCCACAACTGGATGCTCTGAGCAGCTCATAGGAGAAGACACATGCAATTTGGAAGGGAAAGTGTTAATTCATGAAACTGTTTCTATCATTGCTTTAGTTTAAAATATTTACCTTGTTGTTCATTATTCAAATTCCATTAGAACTTAATCATAAAGTAAGTTTTTGAACATCACCAATCATCTACAGTATACAATTCAGTATATGGGAATAATTATACAGTACACGCTACCTGTATGCTTCAGCTGTTCTAAACATTCTTTAAGACCATTTTTTTTAAAAATCAAGCCAGCCTAAGCAATACTTAATTTTTCTCTTTGTTACATTTTCAACTTCAAGTGCTTCTAATATATGTATGGAAATAATTTTCCTGTGAGCTAGAAATATCACAACCATGTGAGCAAGCTTTCAAGGCATCAAAACAAAACTGTAAAAAAATACTATTTTTACCTTTCTTATTTCAAAAGTAATGTCTTTTTAAGATCTGTGACATATTACTTGAGACAAATCTTGCAAAGGAACCTGACCAAATGGCTTGTAAAGCCTCTTCCTTGCCTTTTTTATCAAAAAAGAGATCAATTAAATATGGATACAGAGCTATTTCCAGTATCTGTTGAAATCAGATTCATCTTTGGCCTTAGTAAAATAATTACCGTATTTTTGGAGCTAATTTTCTGGAGAAAAAAACAAGGGAAAAAAACCTGCCTCTGACTCCCAGAAATTTGCCTCCTTGGATCGGCCTCCTGACTATCGGCTTTTTCAGGCTGCAGGGATTGTCATCGCCTATTGCTGCCTCCATGCGCACCATTTTTTGGCCTCTGTATCCTGTTTTCAGCCTCTGCATGCTCCATTTTTGGCCTCTCTGCGCCCCGTTTTTGGCCCTGTCCAGATGGCGGGGATCGGAATGGGTGAAAAATGTGGCATGTGGAGGCCAAAAATGGGGTGCGCAGAGGCCAAAAATGGGACGTGGAGGCTGAAAATGGGGCATGCAGAGGTGGCATCAGACGATGACAATCCTTGCAGCCTGAAACAGCTGATCATCAGGCCGATCCAACCGACAATCAGCTGCTTCTGCTAATCAGACTTGTGCCAAAGCTGACCAGGCTGTTTGCTGCAAGGAGGCAAACTGCTGGGAGTCAGAGGCTGAAGGGTCAGGGCCGGCGGGTGGGCGGGACTTCTGCAACATTCGCTGTATAAGACACACAGACATTTCCACCCCCTTTTGGGGTGGAAAAAGTATGTCTTATACGCCGAAAAATACTGTGTATTAGCTACCCTCTATTGCGGGCTTGCAAAATCCAAAACTCTTTTAGTATATTGATAAATTCTATAAATGAGAGATATTACTAACAAATATGTTTTTTTCCAAACTTCAGAAAAAATGCAAAACCTATTTTAAAAAATTTAAACACTTAAATTTTAGATTTTCACTTTTACAGTTAAAAGGACAGGTAGAAAAAGGATGTGTTACTGGGCACAGGGATGCCCTACATACATGTATATCCCTAATGACCACATACCTCTAAATTATTGATGTCTTGAAGAGCAAAGCTTTATTTTTACTGACAATTTCATTCTCCATATATAACAGCTTATGTTGGATGCCTCCTCATCTATCGGGGGCAATCCAGTAGGGATCTATCAATCCAGGAGGGCTTTTTTTTCCAGACTCATCCAAACAGTTAAACTGATTTTTCAAATCCTTCAGAATTACATCAGATAGGAGCTAAATCACAGGCTTTAAAGGTAAGAGACAACATTTCAATTGATGTACTGTTCGTTTCCTTATTAAGGAACTATTTTGTATGATCACCTTTCCACAAGCTCACTTCAAACCAACTTGCTGCTTCTCAGTTTGGCTGGTTCATTGTTTGCATACATTAGACCCTTGCAAACATATGCTGCAACTCACTAAAAGAGTCATAATCTGTTTTGGTATCCTTCTTAGTTGCCTTGGGCCACCCCACCCTTCAAATCCATATGAATATCAAACACCCTAGAGAAAATATTAAAGTTATTTTCTCCCAAGGAACACCACGGTACACAATACTGTTTTAGTTTCCATTAATAGATCTTATCAATCTAAGGCAGGCAATTCAGCAACAACTAGTGGAGAACTGCCATGGAAAACAATGCCTGAACAAGCAAACATGATGAAAACAGAAATACATAACCCTTTAACAAAGGCTTAAAAGTATGTTTATGGTAGGATGCAAACAAATAAATAAATATGAACTCAGACAATCTTTTTCATACATTCTCCAAGAAGCCATTGCTTTAACATTCAAATCTATCAGTATTATAGTCAAAATTGATTCCAACTAGTTTTCTCTCATCTCAAGATGAATTTTCCAAGATTTTGTTAACAAAATTCATTTAAAGAATTGGCATTTTGAGCAACTGCCAGAGAACCCAACTTCCAAAGCCAAGCTGCTATTTTTGTGGCTGCCATAAACCAAAATGCATGTTTTTAATGACACAGAGTTCCAATTAGCTACTGCCAAGGGATGCCAAAGAGAGATGTCTCCAGATGGGAGGAGAAAATGCTTGGGTGCAACAGCACAAGTTAAAAGGCACTGCGGGAAATCATGTAATTACTCAACTGAGCAGTCAGAAACTCTACAAACTTACAGGCAATGCCAAATTCCTTTAATCGAAGTGTTCCACTGAGAGTCATGTATTCACTCCTTATACAATGTATTCAATATACGCAGGCAGCTGCACAATATGTATATAATATTCCAATTATTCTCAACAAGAGTGTTCTTTCACACTCAACATGTCAGTATACAGAACACACTCCTCATTTTCCATCTGAGATCCCAAACACAGCCAGCCACAGTCTAGTATGTGCAAATCCAACGTTTAATTGAATTTACCACTCAGAGATGTGCACAGGGTTGGCTTTGAAAGCCATTCCTTACTTCTGTCTTGTTGGAATGCCAACATTTACACAATTAAGGATTGCAGTGGCCAAAGACATCTGGCCACCCAAACAAAACATTAGCTGTATTCTAGATAACATAATGGCACAGATAGAAGTCTGACAATCAGCTTGTAAAATGTTTCTTGGAAAGTGGGGGAAACAGCTGTTTGTTTTGCAAAGGACATGCAGAATACTGAAAGATTAGAGAAAAATAAATACTCCATTCTATGCAGAGCTACTTAAAAAAGATTAGAAAGACAGCCTGAACTGGTTATTTGGAATGCACCACAAACATCAAGCTTCATTCATCCATGTTGAGTGAGCTCTACCGTACCCAATGAATGTATTGCAGATTTCTGAGAAATCAATTGCAGAAAGAAATGCTTAAAACGCTTAAACGCTTAAAAGAAAAATTCTTGTAGCTAAAACTCTGAACTGGTTTCCACCCTGAAGGTGTTGCCCCAAATGTAAGGGAAATATTATTAATAAAAAGTATCTTCACAGAAACAATGGGTTTCTACAATCGAAGTAATTGTTCAGTGGAATACATGTAGCATTATCAATTTATCTATGAAATCAAATCCCTTGGAATAAAATCCATCAAATAGAACATTAATTTGGGTCCACTAACTCCATTGGAATACATTTAAAAACCAAAGACAACATAATAGAGTTCCCAAATCAAATCTGGGGGAAAAATTGAACAACCATTAATTGGTAGCAAAAAGTTAAGTGTCCTTTAGTGTCATCTTGAAATTATTTAATTTTTTTTTTTGCAAACCAGACCAGATAGCCTTAATCTATAAGCAGGAAAGCTCAACAACTATAGATAATGTTCATTAAATACAAGGGGAAATCTCATTCATTCCATTGCCTGTGAAAGGTGGCTCCACAATTAAACACAGCTGCCTTTTTTTTTTTTCCACTTGCACACATTAGTTTCTGCTTTCAGTGGGGTTCACTAGGGTTGACTGGGGTGAAAGAAATTCCTCTGAAGGAAATGTGACCTTATTTGATGTAAACATCTCAAGGACTGGGGAATAGCATATGCTCACAATTACAGCTATTAGTATCATTGCCAGCTAGAGCCCAACCTGTGATCTACCACAGCAGAGCTGTTTTTAAAAAAAAAAAAAAAATACCGCAAGGCAGAATGCATTGGAAAGCTCAGATTCCCAACAAGACAATGGATGTCATCCTAACAGCTCAATACTTCCTTGGCCACAGGGACCAAATCTACTAAACTAGAGCGCTTGGTTATGCAGATGGACAAGATCCTCGGTCTTCAGTTTGCACACCTTGTTTATTATACACACTCTTAAGTAAAATTACCAGACCTTCCGCTCGGGTCCAAGATATTTCCCCGGGACGAGCCACCTTCCTACTTCAAACCCAAAACCTCATTTTAAGATGGAGGGGGGGGGGAAGTAGTAGCAACTACTCCCGANGGGGGGGGGGGGGAAGTAGTAGCAACTACTCCCGATTCAGGAGTGCGGTTGAGGTGCAACAGAAGGCGACTCCCTTTCAGCCGAGCTCTCAACGCTATCTTGGGCCCCGCAAGTCTCTCTCTCTCTCAAGAGAGACGGAGATCAAGCCAAAAGATCCCAGTGGCCGGGTATCTAAGCCTCCTCCCTCCACCTTACCCAGACGGTTTCCCCGATCCACCAACGCGGCGGACGGGCTGCTTCAAACCTCTCCAGCTCTTTCCCTTAACGCCGGGCGAAAAGCGAGCGCGCACACCGCCTCTGCCCTTGTCCTAATGCCAGCGGGAGGGTGGGAGAGAGGCGGCGGCGGCGGCGGGGGGGGGGGGNGGGGGGGGGGGGGGGGGGGGGGGGGAAGCAGGGACGGTCAGCGCAGTCTTGTTACTCACAGAAAACCGATCCAAGTCCGTGGCAGCCATAGCCGGGCACCTCCGGAGGTCAGTGGCCAGGAGTTCCTTCTCAGGCGCGGGATCAGATCAAATCAAAACAAAACAAAACAAAACCAAAAGTCCTCTCACCCCCAAACCTGCTCTCTCCTCTTACTCGGTTGATGCAACTGAATGAATCCAATATGGCCACTTCCTGGAAACTCCCCCTCGTCGGCTGAGGAGAACGCAGAAGCGGCCCGCCCCTTGGCGCCCGGGGCTCCCAGCCGTGGGGAAAGTCAAGGGGGGCGCTTTGGGGAGGGGAAACCCTTCCCCCCCCCCACACCCCGGTGAGCCCCCTCCGTCTGGTGAAGTCGCGGCGGAGAGGCGAGCAAAGCGCCCCGTTGGATTGCGGCTCTCCGGCATCTCCCGTCGAAGGAACGCTGGGAACGAACCGCGATCGCCTTTCGCTTGCCTCGATCCCGGGCGGGATTTGGGCGATCTCTTTTGGCGGGTCTGCGCGGATGTGTGTGGAAGAGAGCTGGTCGAAGTGACGTCGGTTCAGGACGGTCCTGTTCCAGCACCGTGCATTTTAATGGGGCGTCATCGCTTTGCAAACAGCTCGGTAAGGAAGTCTGGCGTTCCTGAACTTCAGAGTGCCGGGGTCATGATTTGTCTTTTAAAAAGTTGCTTCATGGAAAAGCAAGCTTTCTTGGGATATTGCAGAAATGGGCAAACACAGTTTTGGGGAGAAAACCCTTGCTTATATCATGCAAAGGAGAACGTTCTTTTGAAGCAGGTGGGGCCTGGAGAAAATAGAAAAAACACCTGGGAAAATCCAAAAATATCTGAAAGTCAACACATCCAAAAAAAAAAAAGTGGCACATTCTAAAGCTATATACTCTAGAATTTGAGGCTCACAAAAAACTATTTTTTTTCCTGAACGCCATCACTCTGCTAAACAAATAATTCCCTCAACACTGTTCAACTATTGACAAAGTGTACACTACTATTACTGTTAATCTTTCTCACCACTCCTTCTCACCCATCCCCTCCCACTTGACTGTTTCCGAGTATGATTTGATTGTTGATTGTACCCTATGACTATCATTAAGTGTTGTACATTATGATTCTTGATTCTTAATGAATGTACCTTTTCTTTTACATATACTGAGAGCTTTTGTACCAAGACAAATTCCTTGTGTGTCCAATCACATTTGGCCAATAAAGAATTCTATTCTATTCTATTCTGTTCTATTCTATTCTACTCTACAGGGATAGTGTGATGATGGTATGTGGGCCATAAACTGTGGGTTGTGTAGAACTGGAAACCTGATTCTATTTAATCATTATATCTCAAGTCAACAGTTTTGTGGGATCATAGAAATTCTTATTGCAGTTGTTTTAAAATTTTGTCCAACCTTATCTCCAAAACAACTCAGATGCTGTAGTTCTATGCTCATTTATTCAGGAACAAACCTCAGTGAGCTAAGTAGAACATTCTCCAAAAGACATATATAGTATCATTTATTTATTGCATTCATATTTTTATGTTCCTCAACAAAATTCAAGGTGCTGGTAGCTTCTCTTTCCCCAGGCATTTTAACTTCATAACAAATACATGAGATAAGATATACCCTCTAGGCCAGTATCATCCAGTGAATGTAGTATCTGAGCAGAGATTTAAAATCTGAGTCATGCCAAGTAGCTTGGCTGATCTTGGCTGATCTCCAAAAATGAATCAAAGACATACCATGCTATATATTTGGATGAGAAACCACCTGGAAGGCCAGCATTACAAACTAGACTGAAAGAAGGCGATGGCAAATATTTCTGTGTTGCTGTCAAGAGAACATTGGGCATATTCACACAACCCCCAGGAGATAAGTTCAATCTGAAGGAGACTTCATTGTAATTTCCTCAGTCTTAGCCTAGCAACCCAACCATGAAACAATGCTGGTTGTATATCCCTGAAGGCACATCTTAAAAACTGCACTGAGAATTATTTTTCATCTGTATCTCTTGGGCCTTTGGGCTTTATTGTTGCTGTTTCTTTGTTGACAGTTCAATTCAAGTAGATAAATAGCCCAATACTTGGAAGAGGCAAATGTTCAAAGGATGCCAATGAAGCAGAATGGCTCCATTACTGTATATGGCATTGTGTCTCAACACTCCTTTAATTCTAATAGTTTCTAGAGTAGGGTTGTCAAAACTCTATTTCATTGAGGGCTGCATCAGGGTTATGTTTGACCTCGGAGGGCAGGGGGGGATGGCTGGTAGGTGTGGCCAGGGTGGGCATGGCTGGTTTGACATCATTCATGTTGGGGGCACCTGTAGTGCTAAAGAAGGTCTTCATTCGGACCCTCACTCACTCACATTATAATCTCCTTCCTTCTTCCATTCTTTTCTTCTTTTTCCTTCCCTCTTCCTTCCCTTCTTTCCTTATTTTTCCTTCTTTGCTCTCTTCCTATTTTTTCTTCTTTTTCTTTGTCTTTCCTCTTTCCCTTTCTCCTTTCCTGACCCATCTTGCATGTTCAGCAAAAGGAGAAACATTTCTCCTTTTGTTTTGTTTTTAGTTTGTTTTGCTAGCCCTCTGCCAGTGAAAATGGGGGGCCCAATGCCCCATTTTCACTGGCAGAGGCACTGCGGGCTGGTCCTTTGCTGTTTCTAGGGCAGCCCAGTGGGCAGCCCTTGTTCTAGAGTGTTCTTTCAGCACAGTCCTAGCATAACATTTTGCTTCAATAGCATAGGGAAAAAAAAAAAAGGTCTCAAAAGAGGATCCCCTGACTCTGGACACTGCAACTGTCATAAATATAAGTCAGTTGTCAAGTGACTGAATTTTTATCACATGACCATGGAGATGCTGCAACAATCGTGTGAAAAAGGTCATAAATTACTTTTTTCAGTTGCCATTGTAACTTCAAACTAAATGAACTGTTGTAAGTCAAGGACTAGCTGTATATCAGGTGTATTATTACAATCAAAGATCAGGACACAATATGTATATTCATTTTTTTACTCTGCTACAATATAAAATGCCATTTTTATTTTTGTGTCAATGTATTAGGTCTCTTTTCCTTCTTATGGGATGCTTTTCATTTGTTACACAATAACACATTCTACAGTTAAAACTACAATGTCAATACATAAATTTGCTACAGTCTCCTAAATATTTGTTCCTAATACTTTTCCTTTATTCACAAGATTTTGGAATCACTTCCTAATTTTTCTTGCCCATTTATATTCAAACAGGAACTATAATGTATTCAGGATAACAATGGCTTATCCCCGCCTCGTGGCATCCTGGATTTAGAGGCTGTTTAGACTGTTTTAGTATATAGAACATAATATTTGTATATTTGTATTCACAAAGGTACATTTGTGAGTCTTACACACAGCACTGTCAACCCACCAACTGGAACCAATATATGTGACATAGGGGAACACAGAGATGCCTCAACCAAACAATGCTCATCCCGTTTTTTTGCACATTTCCATTCTCCAAAACATCAAACTCCATTTTTTCCCTGTCAAAGAGTGAGTCAGAACATAGTCTTCACCAAATTCTAGCCCTTTTACCAAATCCTGACATTCAGCTATAGATGAAAATAACAAAAACAGGGAAGGTTCTGGTGTGCTAGTACCAAAATCTAATTTGACCAAATGATCTACTACTAAAATCTAATTTGCAGCCTTCTTGGGCTAACATCTCTGGAAAACAGAAAGCAAAATGAAGAGAACTAAAGGTCTGTCTATGAACATAACGTGGGATGGGTTAATCAAAAGTAACTACTCTTGAAATCTATGGGGAAAAGCAAATATGCTGCATATTTATCAGAATATATCTGATAAAAGGAAAAACCTAACTGTTCTGTTTGATTAAAAATATCTTATTTCCTTACCTATTTCCTTAATTATTTCTTCCTATAAGGTAGTGGTTGCCACTTATAAATTTAGGCAAAAACTAGCAATAGTTACAACTACAAACACTTTAAAAAACAACTGCTATCAGCCCTAAGCAAGGAAAGGTGCAATATAAGCTTATAAACAAAGAACTGGATATCAATTGTTTGACTAGCTGACACTGGCTGATTTATGGTTTGTGTTTTTTTCTGGTGATATTCAAGTTTTTATTCTATGCATATAAAGGTAGTCCTTGTTTAGTGATCACAACTGAGACTGGCCACTCTGTTGTTAAACAAAGTATTCATTAAGTATAACACAACCGTGCTTATGATCTTACTTCAGCTTCTCTTTGTTTACAGACCTGCAAAAGTAATCAATGTAAGGGTTAGTCATAACCCCCATATTTTCATCACCATCATAACTGTGAATAATTGCTAAACAAAGCCATCTCTAAACAAGGACTACTTGTATACTGTCTGGTAATTTTTATTTCTGTTTTAGAATCTGCATTTCCATGTAGTCTTATTAATGAAACAAATTTTGTTTAATGGGTCTTAATATTCTAAATGTATATATGCAATATTCTGAATGTATATATGTAATCCCAGGTTATACAAAAACATGAGATAAATTGACTGCGTAATATAATTCTTTATACATGAGCGGTACAAATATTTTCATGTCACAAGTTGATCAGTGGATGAAATAATTTTCTTCTTCCGGTTTCAGTTAATTATTTAATGAACCTTTACTTAGATGGATTGTGCTAGCTAAGTTAGTATCCAACTTTTGGTAAGATGGCAATGCATGACGCTGCAAGTACCTGAAAGTATCTTCAGTATCTAAAAAGTAAAAAGTTTGACTCTTGATAAGATCTCATCACATGCCACAGTGAGGTTACAATCTAAAACAAGAAAGCCACAGGGCAGTGTCAAAAATATAAATTCCATATGTTCTTGGTTTGTGGCTGTTCATTTTAGCTATAGGTCAACTTTCTATGGCATATCATAATGTTCTTTTATACAAGAATATTAAATGCCTGTCCTTTGTCTGCTCTCCATACTTATATCACTTGTGTATAAGGGACACAGGATCCTGATACTTTTGCAGGTAACCTCACGCACACATGTCTTCTGTTTAAACCATAACCTTAATTCCACAATTGTTACCCATGTTTAAGCAAATGTGAACAGAACCATCTCCTTGAAGGTTTAGCTACTCAACAAGATCCGTGTTCTGAGAAACCAATGACAGTGTGCCTTTGTATCCTACGTAGATGCTAAATGGACAAGAACAACAAACTTACCCAAAGATATATCAATCCAGTTAAGTTAAATGCACTTCTATGTCACTATATTCTTATTGTGGCTATGCTTGAATCAGTGATAATCCAGTTATCCTGCATCCTAAATAATTGTAGATTCTGTTACATTTAACTGCACCTCCCTTGTTCCGATAGAAACTATTTTCCCCTCCATAATTACCTTGTGAATAGCTTGTGATCTAGCCATCTCACTTTATAAAGTAGAGAACCCCAGCACTGTATTCTGACTCACTGTGTGGGCATATGCAGGAGAAAGAAAATTTCTCTGGAACAGAGGTATACATTTCTGAAATGTATCATTTACAGTTTGGACACCTAGACATCGTTCATAATGATACACATATTATATTTCCTTATCTTTGATTGACCAATGGATTTAAATAAATTAAAATAAGAGCTGAATTTTGTACAAGCAAGTCATTTACACCCCTGCTTTTTACCTCTATTCTTATTCCAGTAGAATCTCAGGGGGAAAAAAGCCTCTTCTTATTAGTGTTTAATTTCTTGTGCCATTTTCATTTAACTTCCTGCACACAAAAGGAAATACTTTTAGTAATCATTTGACTTCTAACTAACCTAGTACAATATGCAATTTAATCCTTCTCCTTTTTAAAAATAAATTTTATTGAAGATTTTAATTACTATAGTAAAAGCAAATACAAACTAAACTCAAAAAAGAGAAATAGGAAAAAAATTAAAAAGAAAAGAAAAAGTAAAAAGAGAAAGTAAGATAAATGATTTTTTATTTTCATCATGATATAAAGAAATAACTCTTAAACACCCCTAAACAGTTACAAACAAACATCTCTTCTTCCTGTATAACCTATCTCTTATCTAAATGCAAATTCATAAATCATCAACTTTTCAGTACTGGTATCAGCAAAAAATACCTAATGAGTTACCAGAGTTTTATAGAAAAATGTCTGATTGTAACTTCGGTCAAACAAAAATATCCCTTCCTTTTACTTCTAATAATCTTGATCTTTAATTCATTTGTTGTTGCAGGGTTTGGTGTCTTCTCAATTTTTATTTTTCTCCATCTGAAAGGCTTCTTTTGTAAATCCAATAAAAATTAATTGCCCGGATTGTTCTCTTGATTTATCATTTGTATTTCCACTTCGATTTTCAATCCTTCAAGCAGAAATTTAAAGCTCATCATCATCATTAACATCTATTATTCTTCTAGAGCAGGGGTATGAAACTCATGTCATCATGGTGTCAACACATGACATATCAGGACTTTTTTCTCCTTTGCTAAACCAGGTTGGCCATGGCCAGCATGTGACGCATCCAGACCGCAGGCCGTGAGTTTGACAAAGTTGTTCTAGAGAATACTTACAGTAATATGTCAAATTCCATGTCTCTCAACAAAATTATCCCCATCCTGTTCTCATATTTATCCAGGCATGGAAATCAAAACCGCATATACATAATTCAGAAAATGAATGTCATATAATTCTTTATTATTTCTGAAAGCAGCTGAAAAAATACCACATTTCCATAATTCTCCCCTCTATATATTAAAAAACTGTAGACACTTGGAATTTCATATTCCTTCTCCTACAGAACAAAAAAAATGAAGATTGAAATCTTATGATTTCTCCATCTGAATTCTGAAAAATATCATCTCACAATATTGATCAGGTCAAGTCCATCTCAAGTATCACTCCACTTTAAATAAAATACTTAGCTTAGACAAAATATTATTCTTCAACAGTAACACAATTCAGTGATGTTTTTGCCTTCTTGAAAAACAATGTGTGATATTGTCCACTATTTTCCATGGCACAATACACTGTAGAATTGGCTCCTGATTCATGTGAATCTCTACTTAAATGGTGCCTTTTATCTGTGAATGTTGTCTCTTCCTCAAGCTATCTTATTTTTATTTATTTATTTTGGTTTATTCAAATTTTGCTACTCTCTCCCCTAAACAATTGAAGAACTGTTTGCCTTCACATAGCATATCCTTTGTTCCAAAGGAAAATATAATAATTTGATAGCTCTGACTGTTATGATTCCATTGCCCATAAAGTAGAAGATCGTATTCCAGCAGCAGATCAGTTCTGATTTGAAGACTTAAAAAAGCCACCATATTACTCTCACAGATGAAGAATAAGGACCAGCTTTTCCACCATTTGTGAAGAAAATGTTCAATTTTCTGTTCAGTAACATTCAAGCTTCAAGGAAAAACTTGTATTATGCCTTTGTTACTCCTCTTTCCAACAGTATTGCAGCACTACATTTGTATATATATGTATACACTACATACATGCAACACAGCACTACATTTTTCTCACAACATAGGAAAAATACTTCAAATGCTTGCAGTAAAGTTTGATTATGAAAGAATATCAGGCTAGAAATATTCTCATACTGACCCTGAACTTTCAGGTTAAACTAAAAGATTATGTTTTTGACAGAGTCATTTGTCCTCTGTGACCTTTAAAAAGAGCAAGCATAAACTGAAATACCCACATACACACATTGTTTTCTTTCATTCATCCTACCTGTATTTCACTTACCCTTCCTCTGATGTTGAAACAGCAAGCACTTTGGGACAGAGATTCCTATTTCCAAATCCTCTTTTATCTGCATTAATAATAATTCATATCTTGAGTGCTTTTGTATTTTAAAATCCAATGGGAATTGATTTTTGATTAAGCCTACATTAAACCTACATCAGCTTGCATTGTAAGCTTGGCCTTGCTTCTTCCCGGACTCAATAGTAAAGATCTGTAGAATAGCAATAGCACTGAGACTTATATACCATTTCACAGTATTTTACAGCCCTCTTTAAGCTGTTTACAGAGTCAGCATATTGCTCCCAACAATCTGGGTCCTCATTTTACCCACCTCTGAAGGATGGAAAGCTGAGTCAACCTTGAGCTGGTGAGACCCAAACTGCCAGACTGCTGGTGGCCAGTGATCAGCAGAAGTAGCCTGCAGTACTGCATTCTAACCACTGCACCACCAAAATCTCATTATTTAATATATTTTGACACATTATAGTACCGGTTCATGGATTTTGAAAAGTATGCTTTTCATGTTGTACATATCTGCATCCAACTCTGCATCCAACTGCTCCCAACAGTAGAAGACTGGAGCAATGCAACAATGCCAGCATGTAATTTAGCATTAAAAATCTACAATAGAGAATGACACTTAAATTTCCACTCCTTATTTTGTTTAATCTCTGCTCTCAACAGATAACATTTATCTTTATCACCAACCAGCTCAACAAATATCAGAGGGAGGGAAGGGAGGGGGAAGGAGATTTACTGTATGTAATCTGTTGAATTCCCTTTTGCCACAATGCCAACCATCCGTAAATGTTGCAGTCTTGTCTGGAAGGGAAAAGTCCATCAAATGCCTGAGAGGCCCTATTATTATAGGGAGAAAAGGAATACATTCAGACACACCCTTACGGGATACTCCCTTAAGAGCCCTGCAGTTGTTTTAGTTAATAACATTGCTTCTGTGTATTTTGCTAACTGGTTTGAAAGACTATTTATTGTATTTCTATATATTTACTTAACCAAACAGAAAGATTGGTGGACTGGTAATGTAGGTTTTAATGTAGTTCCATGTTTAGATAAAGTACACCTCTGGGAACAAACCTTCATATCTAGATGTTATTATAAAAGTCTCACATACATCAGAAGATGCTAGGCAAATGGTGGGGTAAATGCATCAATAAAGTGAAAGGCAGGGCTACAAAATTTCACAATAAGCCTGTAAACTTGAAAAGGTAACATGAGGATTAAATTATATTAAGAGAGTATTAGCATGGAAAGCACAGAATTTGTTGCAAATTGGTTTGGTCAAAAATGACCTCTCTCTCTCTCTCTCTCTCTCCCCTCCCTCCCTCCCTCCCTCCCTCCCTCCCTCCATTTGAACTTTGAATTGTAAGGGGGAATATGAAGTTGCACACAGCCTATAATCCAATCACACTTTAAAATAAACATCCAATGACATCAAGGAGTTTAAACTGAATTTTGCAGGCATTTGTCTCAGTCAAAGGCTGTTCTTAAAAGAGTGGCCCAATAGAGCAGTGAGGCTTTTCAATGCCTCTAACTCTGACAGTGACAGAAAAGAGAACAGAGACCCAAATGATGTGAAGGGTCTATAGGAGGACAGTCTGTCTACATATGACAGTGGAGTAAAGTTTCACTCTGGACAAATATGTCAAGCAGAGAAGTTTCTGGGAGTTGGCCTTTGAGTAACACACTCAGGGCTACATTCCAAGTAAAATGGGCAGAGTCAAAACAAAATTCAAATGTATTTAATCACTATTTAATATTAATCAAAGAATTAATATGAAGAATGTACAGACTGCCAGCAGAGGCAAGTTGTTCTGCCTTGGCAAAACAGCTGAGGTAGACCAAGCCACTTCAATCAGCCAATCTGTTTGCGAAAGTGATTTCAAACTGAGTGGGTTAACTTTTGAGCGCAGCTGCCAGTGCCCATGGTTGCAGCCAGTTTAGACTGGAACAGAGCCCCCACCCTCCCATTAATGAGCTTAACTTCACTAAAGGTTGATCAGGGTTATGAAATTCACTTCTGCCTTTTTTTTCCACTTGCAAGTAAAAGAGTTAAGATTGTCTAAGAACCTTTTGGGATGTTCTTAAGAACGTTAGATTTAGCACGTAGATTTAGCACGTTAGATTTAGCACGTAGATCTATGCACTTCTTATCATGGTATTTTATAAGTACAAGTTCTACCACCAGTCCTATTACTATTAGGAGTACTGGCGGTTGCCTTAACTTAGAATATCTTAATCAAACAGTTCCTATGATGCCTAGAAATTAATAGCAGCAGCAGTGGGGTTTTTTTTTTAATTTAACCCAGTTATAACTAAGTTCAGTACAGGATAAAAATAAAACCATGAAAATCAGTCCCTGTTTTCCTTAGTTATAGACCAGGGGTATCAAACTCTCAGCCCATGGGCTGGATGCATCACAAGCTCGCCACGCCCATCCTCATTTTAGCGAAGGGGGGAGTCATAATATGTGAAGGGACGACAGTGTGATGATGTGAGTTGGACACCCCTATTATAGACATCGCTGTTGCAGAAACATGTCCCGAGAGTCTAGAAAATTAAAATGAATATTTGTAGTTCAGGGTTGAAATGAAGGATTCCTGGTGCTCTCTGAGCATCGTTTTCTGGCAGATGCTTCATTATCCAACCATTGAGTAGTACTGGTGATGTTACCTAGTTTGGATCTTCAAGAAAACAACCAAGGACCCCTGTCTAGAAACTATAGTAGGGATCCAAGTTCACCAACTTGCTTCTTGTTAGGTAGGAGATTTGTGACTAGTCACATTGTCCCAAATATGCTTTTTCAAAAGGCAACTGGACTTTCTAGTTTTGCTTTGAAGATGTTTTGCTTCTCATCCTAAAAGGGTTCTTCAAGCTTTTAGGATGAGAAGTGTAACGTCTTCAAAGCAAAACAAAAAAGTCCAGTTGCTTCTTGAAAAAGCACTTTTGGGACAACCATGACCTGGATAACTGAGAATGTCCATAGATGACTAGTCAAGTTCACTGTGGCAGCAATTTTGTCCCCATAAAATGCTCCCAAAATTCAAAATGTGTCCTTCAACCTCAAAGGGTGCAGATTCCTGGTATAAATGTTTTTCCAAATAAATAGGCATGCTAGACGTTCCTTAAAACTGCAGCTTAAGCAGATACTTCTTAAGGACACCTTAAGGATAAAAGGAACTTCATTTTCTAAGCTTTGGGAATTGTTCTGAAAGCTGTGGTTTTTTGGCATAATAACTGGGAACAAAAATAATTAATTACTTAAGGAAATCCTGGGAGAAATAAATCAAGCAAACATTTTACCAGCCAAGGCAGTTTTGCCATATGTATTCTTTGATGTCTTGCCTTTAAAGAACACTTTTGTTCATACTGTGGTCATTTTATTTCCTACTGAAGCTAACAAAATTTGGTTCCATAAACACAACAGAAACTAAGGCAGAGGCCTCAATTTTATTATGCATTTTTTAAAGTGTAACTTTGGCTCAGTTTGTATTTGCTTTTAGAGTATTTTTAGCTGGATTACATTTTCATTGTTTCTCCTCATCCATCACCATCTTCAGATGATGATTTTTAATACCTCCTATAAGATTCGGATAAACAGAAAAATATCAGTGCAAGTGGTCTCTTAGAACAGCCATTATGAGTTCTTTATTTATTTCACAGATTTGCTAGTTCATATCCTTGTTTTGAACATGTTAAATTCCAAGTGGTTAGTATATTTATTTATTAGATCTGAAATCCCACCTTTATTACTGTACAAGTAGCTCAAGGTGGTGAATATACCAAATACTCCTTTTTCTTCCCATTTCCACCACAACAACCACCCTGTGAGGTGAGTTGGGCTGAGAAAGAATGACTGGCCCAAAGTCACCTACCCAAAGTTCATGCCTAAGGCAGTACTAGAACTCACCAGTCTTCTAGTTTCTAGATCAGCACTTTAAACACTGCAATAAAAAAATGCAATAGCATTTAGATTTATATACCAATTCACTGTGCTTTCACAGCCCTCTCTAAGCAGAGTCAGCATATTGCCCCCAACAATCTGGGTCCTCATTTTACCCACCTCAGAAGGATGGAAGACTGAGTCAACATTAAGCCTGGTGAGATTTGATCTGCCAAATTGTAGGCAACTGGCAGTCAGCAGAAGTAGCCTGCAGTACTGCATTCTAACCACTGTGCCACCGTGGCTCTTTAATCACCGACCACGCTATAATTCAATAGAAAGTGCAAATCTGTGATTTTATGTAAGTTGGTTTGAAAATGGATTAATAATATTTATAACATACATTTTTTTAAAAAAATGTTGTGCTTATATGTCAAGACATCAGTTGTTGACATCTGCTTATTGATGGGAACACTCATGGCCATATAAATTGCCTCAGGCCCTTAATTCTTTCTCACACCCTTACAATGTATGCCTACTATAAGCCAATATAATTGGCCTCTGGATCTGCATGATCTCATTTCATTGCCTGGCCTTTTTTCTTTAGAGATTCATCAGTAGGCACATTTGGAATTTTAAGACCATCTGACAGATGCAGTCACCAAAAGGCTGTCATGGGATATTTTTTCCTATTCCCAAATAGGAATTAGAGCTATGCCTAGGTATGCCCTAGCTCTTTCAGGTATTTTCCACCATGCTGGACTTTAATGAGCCCCAGATATATCTGGTACTTTGCTTTGGAACACACTGGCTTTCTACTTAATTATTTCTTAAAGACAGCAGTCATAATATTCTCAAAATTCTTGAAAAAGAAAATTCAAAAATAATTTCCCCCAGAATGTGCTATCTTCCAGAAACTGCACTGTAATTACATGATGCTAATTAGTTAGAATACTTTGCAGCCTTAGAAGCAGCATTTGAAATCACTGGAGCTGGACCTGTTCTAAATACAGCTTGGTAGGGCCATCTCTGGTTGTCTCAGCCTACCCGATTGATGACCTCTACCTGCTGTGTGGAATTGCCCTCCTACAGTAGAAGGAGATGTATCTTCAAGAGCTGGAACGACAAAAACAGGAAGATGACAGGTCGCCATACCCACTTTTCCAGCATGTTCCTCACCAAAAGGCTAAAAATCCAGGACAGGAGTTTTCTACACTCAGTACAAACCTCTGGATGGCAGGATCCACCAGAGCTGCAGGATAGAAGCCTGGGTCAAAACATCTCGGAGAAACCCCATTAATTCGTCTCTTTTTGACCAAAGGCAATCCTCCCAACAGTGCCAGTGAGGCCATGGCAAAATTGGGTCTGGCCTGAATCGCCTGTAGAACTGGAGTTGGGAAGATGCAAAGCCTGGTCAGAAATGGGGATACAACCTATGATGGATCCACAGAATGCGAACTGCGGGGAGGCTCCCCAGACGAATGGAAACGCTATTAAACTGCACCCTGCTACCACAACCCTGACATCACAGATCTCACGATTACACCCATGTGCCAGAGCCTGTGTTTCTACGTGGGCTGGGATAAAAGTGTAGCGACACGAGAGAAGAAGACTGGACTTGCCATAGAGACCCAAGGAAACATAATGCAGACAATCGCATCACAGATCAGAAGAACAAAGAATAAGAACCAAATCAGAGGACAGTACAGCCCACAAAAACTTACAGAAAGATCAAACCATCGTCCCTCTCCTAGCAGATAAAGAATGTACCACAATTGTCATGGATATGTCACTATATATACAAAAGCCAAAGAATTACTTGAAAACAAAGAAACCTACATCCCTGTAACACAACCTAATACAGAAAATAGACAACCTGATCAAGCCTGTTAACAAATCAGGCCAAATCAAAAAAGAAGAGAGTGGATGAAAAGCAGTGGTCCCATCCTCCCATGCTTCTATGGATGCCCCAAAATATAAAAGCCCAACGTATCTCTTTAACATAATTACCAGGAACCCCAACATACAACATAGCTAAAGAAACTGGAAAAAAGTTTGGACATCTTACAGAGGGGAGCAAATACTCTAACAACTTCTCATTATGTTGGTCCAGAAAATGAGACTCAATAAGAGAAGGTAAGATTATAATTTTATTTGATGTCACCGCACAATTTAAATCCATAAACTCATAACTAGAGAAAGAATCCATAGCAGCAATACTACACAACACATCTTACCTTACCAAATACATTAAGACCAGAATACCCAGAATCATAGATCTCTGCAACTTCTGCCTATCTACTTTCAGTTTGATGGTCAAATATACCAATACATCAAAGGAACATCCATGGAATCACCACTCGCAGGACTTATAGCAGAGACTCTAATGCAGCATCTAGAAATATAGCACTACCATACAAGTGTTTTTTCTCTGGTAGGACTGGTCTACCAGGGCAACCTGGTCTACCCAATTATGAGATGGAGGCATACTGCTTCCGTTGATGGTCACATATCCCATAGCAGTGTCATACATGCAGTCAAAAATATGGATACAGTATGTGGATGACACCTTTGTCATAATAAAAACAACAACAACAAGAGAAGACACATGAAACAATCAGCAACATCAATCAGAAAGAATAAATTCCATTAGGGAATTAGGCAAGAGCCTAATATCTTTCCTGGATATTCTCAGTAGTGTAGGAAATGGTAGCACATTAAAAATACAGCTCTATCAATAAAACCCACCCACACTATCCAAGCACTCCAATGTCAAAGTAACAACCAAGAAGAGTTATGTAAGAACATTATTCAGATGAGCACAAACGCACGTCAGCAATCTAAAACACCAGAAAAAGGGAACAGACCAGCATCTTCCACAAAATGGATATCCAGGCAACTTTATCCCCCAAAAAAGTGCCGAACCATTCAACCCACTACAACAACCATCTCAAGCTATGAAGAAGGACAACACTGATACACATCAAAAACATCTCAGAAATAAGCACTCACTATTACAAGCATGTAACATCACCATAGCACACAATCCAACTAAAGCCCTCCAAAACATCTTAAGTAAGACTCAGTGGGCCTGGGTGGGAGGGGCGAGGGAGGAGCATGAGTAATGTACAACACACTGTAACATCCACTACCTCTGTAGGGCAGGCAGGCAGGTAGGCAGAAGACAAGCAGAACACATCCATGAATATCAACCAACAGTCAGAAGACACAATGAAAACTCCTTAATTTCACAATATGGGGACAGACTCAATCTTAGTGTCAACTGGGAAACTCAATATCCTAAACCAAGCTAAATCCATAAACACGAGGGAATTCCTGGAAACCTGGCACTGAGACACATCAGCCATCAATAGACACCTAGAGATAAACCACATTTACAAACAATTCAAAACAGACAATAAGAAAGCTAAAAAGGAAACAAAAAGCCCAGAACACATTCCTCTCCAGTCAGATAAGCAGGAATGAATGCCAAAGAATCAGAAAACAATGTCCTAATAGCAAGAGCACTTAAGACTTATATATCACTTTATAGCCCTCTCTAAACAGTTTACTGCCCCCCAACACTCTGGGTGCTCATTTTACCGACCTCAGAAGGATGGAAGGCTGAGTGAACCTTGAGCTTGGTGAGATCTGAAGTGCCAAATTGCAGGCATCCAGCAGTCAGCAAAAGCAGCCCGCGGTACTGCACTCTGAAACCGCCGCACCACTGTGGCCTCAAGAACTACGAAGAAGACCATGCCCCCACCAACCCTGGCAGGGCAAGTGATTGTACACTGTGGAAAGGGAGCAAATCACCAGCACGAATGATGTTACCTAGCCAGGTAATGAAACGTCTGCAAGCAAGCAAGCAAGCATTGAGACACAGTTCAACCCTGAGCCACATATATTCTCTTCTATGAGACAGCATCAACTGGTGAAGGGCACCAAGTGGGCTCCCCAAAGCCCACTCTTGCTTTAGAGAGAGGCAAAGCGATGGGGGGGGGG
>BHFT01039058.1:0-25639 GCA_004320025.1 Laticauda laticaudata
TTGAAGACATTTCACTTCTCATCCAAGAAGCTTCTTCAGCTCTGACTGGATGGTGGGGAATGGAAGGATTTATACTTCTGTTTTATCAGGGACACAGATAAACCTTCAGGTGACCTTAACGACCTTCTAAAAGAATGCAAATGACCAGCTGTCTGCAAGGAGTATAAATCCTTCCATTCATAGAGCTCTGGGGCTGCTTGCTGCACTGTGGTTGCAGCAAGCATCCCCACAGTCATGTGATCAAAATTTGGACTCTTGGCAATGGTCATGTATTTATGATGGCTGCAGCCTACCAGGGTCATGTGATTGCTATTTGTGATCTTCTCACCGAGCTTCTGATCAACAGAGTCAATCAGGACAGTCAGATTCAGACTTGAATCACACGATTCATTTAACAACTGCAGTGATTCATTTAACAGCTGTGGCAATCAAGGTTGTAAAATGGAGCAAAACTCATTTAACAATTGCCTCACTTAGCAATGGAAATTTTGGGCTCAAATGTGATGGTAAGTTGAGGACTGCCTGTACTTTGTTTCAGAAAACCTCACTCACCAACACTTGCCCAGAATCCTCAATAATAATAACTGGATCTTGCCTAGAGTACATAATAATGATGATAATAACAACAACAATAATCACTTAGATGGTCCACTGGAACTTGTGCCATAACTACCATTTGCCTGTGGCAAAGAACTGGTGGGATCATAAGTCTGAAAAAGTGGTTGAAAATGAGCATGCAAAACTACCGTGGAACTTCCAAATACAGATTGACAAAGTTTTGGAACACAGTACCCTGGATATCACGACCATGGAGAAGAAAAGAGTGTGGATAGTCGACAATGCCATACCTGGTGACAGCAGAATTGACGAGAAACAACTTGAAAAAATCACCAGATATCAGGACTTGAGAATCGAACTGCAGAGACTATGGCATAAACCAGTGCAGGTGGTTCCAGTGGTACTTGGCACACTGGGTGCTGTGCCTAAAGACCTAGGCAAGCCCTTAAAAACAATTGGCGCTGACAAGATCACCATTGGTCAGCTGAGAAGGCCACCTTACTGGGATCTGCTTGCATAATCCACTGATACATCACGCAGTCCTAAACACTTGGGAAGTGTTCAACTAGTGATTTGTGATACGAAACCCAGCACAGTTATCTTGTTTGCTGTGTACACTGTCATTTTTTGTGTATAACAACAACAACAATAGTTTGGAAGGCTGATTTTTGGGATCATTGGGATCATTAGAAGATTACTTACTTTGGGAAAGTCTGTCTGGGATAAACCAAAGCACAATTTGCATAAAGTTTGCAGCTGACCAAATAATAACAGATTCTCCTCACCACACAACCATTTATAATGTTCAAAGGTATTAAAAGCAGTCCTTGACTTACAACAGTTCATTTGTTCAAAGTTACAAAGGCACTGAAAAAAGTTACTTACAATAGTTTTTCACACTTATGATGGTTGCAGCATTCCTATTGTTACGTGATCAAAATTCAGTTGCTTCGCAACTGATTCATGTTTATGATGGTTGCAGTATACCAGAATCATGTGATCACCTTTTGTGATGTTCTTACAAGCAAAATCAATGGGGAAGCCAGATTCACTTAACAACCTGTCCTAGTTACGAACTTAATAACTGCAGTGATTCACTTAACAACTGTGACAAGAAAGATCACAAAATGGGGAAAATTCGCTTAACAAATGTTTCATTTAGGTACAGAAATTTTGGGGTCAGTTGTGGACATAAATTGAGCACTACCTCCATAATATTCAAAGATGGTAATGTTGTTATGCTAATGTCTGGTTTTCTAGTAACTTTAATTACTCCTATTATAGGATTTAACTGATCTCTTTCCTGTGGGAACAGTGGTTGGATGAAGTAAGCAAAAATCCAAGACACATTCTTTTTGGAAGAACTGTGGTTTGCTGAACAATGATGCTCTGTCTGTTTTTAATTTTTTTTTGCCATACAAGTGCAATTATACATATTATTGTATTTTTCAAGCAAACCATTTTCTAGTGGTTAATGATATCATCACTCCTAAAAAAAATTCTCTCCAGTCAGAGTTTGCTACTTCAGCCTTACTTTAAACAATTTCAGAACTGTTTCATGAATGGGTTTGTCATTTTAACATCCTGGAATTGAAACAACATTAAAAGATAAACAAAGTATATATAAACACACACTCACAAATGCATAATTACTTTAGAATCAAGTTGCATTTTGCATGCACATGTGTCTTAAGGAGACATGATGCTTTTGAAAATAATTGTTTCTTCCGTAAACCAATGGAGAAATATCAGTACATAAGTGATACACTTTAGAGAAAAGAAAAAATTCTGACTCTTTAAGGTATATTTGTAAATCCTGCCTATAAACTCTTTGCACCATGCTTCAACTTCACATGTTTCATTACATGCTAAAAACTGTGATATGCATGAATCACATCATTTTTTTCTAAAACAGATATTTCTTTAAACCTAATATGAAAAATATGCCGGTATGCTATGTTTGCATAAAAATTACTTCTTTTGGGTATTTGTATGCTAATATCTATGAGGATTGTTATCCTTTTATTAAATAGGATAGAATAACAAAGTTGGAAAGGACCTTGGAGGTCTTCTAGTCCAGTGGTTGCCAAACAGTGGGCTCGGGACCACTGGTGGTCCACGAGAAAATTTTGGTAGTCTGCAGAGAAATATCATCCCCAAAGCAATTAATCCAGGCTCCGCAGGAACACAAGACTTTGCCGCCCACATGGCCCATGGGAGGGCGAGGGGAACTTTCCCCACTCACCCCACAGGTCTTGCCAAACCACTGAGCTGTTTCTTCCCACTTCTTTCTTCTGCTTTTGGCTACACGCAGGGAAAGCAGCAAAAGTCTTTCTTTCTCTCTCCCAAACTCCACCAGAAATGATTCTTTGGGACCCTGCTAGGCACCCTGCTCCAAGAAGCTGCGCCAGCATGACAAGTCTCACAAAGATTCATTTCTGGCAGAGTTTGGGGGAGAGAAAGAAAGACTTCTGCTGCTTCTGCTGCTTTCCTTGAATGAAGCCAAAAGTCAGTCCCTCTCTCCCTCTCCCTCTCTCTCTCCCTCTCTCTCTCTCTCTCTCCCTCCCTCCCTCCCTCTCTCTCTCTCTCTCTCCCTGAGAACGGAGCTGGAGATGGCATCCTACAATCCCAAACAAAGAATGATCGATTGGTAGAAAAATGGGGTGGGGAATTTTCCTGCAGACTTTTTTGGGGATTTTTCCAGCATCTCTGGTCCACAGGATTTAAAATTATGAGTCTGGTGCTCACTGAGGTCCAAAAAATTGGCAACCCTTGCTCTAGTCCAACTCCCTGCTTAGGCAGCAAACCCTATACCACTTCAGACAAATGGTTATCCAATCTCTACTTAAAAACTTCCAATGTTGGAGCATTTACAACTTCTGGAGGCAAGTTATTCCACTGAATAATTGTTCTGTCAGGAAATGTCTTCTTAGTTCTCAGTTGTTTCTCTCCTTGATTAGTTTCCATCCATTGCTTCTTATTCTATCCTCAGGTGTTTTGGGAGAATAGCTTGACTCCCTCTTCTTTGTGGCAGTCTCTGAGATATCGGAACACTGTTATCATGTCCTTCTTTTCATTAAACTAGACATATCAGTTCCAGTAACCGTTCTTAGCCTCCAGCCCCCTAATCATCTTTGTTGCTCTTCTCCAGGGGTGGGATTCTACCAATTTGCACCTATTCGCTAGAACTGGTTGTTAACATTCTAAGTTCAGAGAACCGGTTGTTAGAAGAAATTATTGGTCTAATCCTGTAAGGAAGGTAGGATGGAAGCATTCTGGTGTTGCTTACAGAAATTGCCTCTCTATTAACCCTTATTACATTCTTGGCAGGACAAGACTTTCTGTCTCAGGAACATCTCTGGAGTTTTCTTTCCCTCTTTTGCTGGTACTTTTCTTGTGTGGAGTGACCATTCAAAGTTACAATGGCTCTGAAAAAAGTGACTTATGACCATTTTTCACACTTACGACTGTTGCAGCATCCCCACAGTCATGAGAGGCCAGGCGAGGAGATACATACCTCGATGTGAGTGATATTGAGTTGGCCATGCCCAGCCAATAATATGACTACCAAGCCACGCCTACCACCTAAGCCATGCCCACTGCCTAAGCCACGCCCACAGTTGTTAAAAATTTTGAATCCCATCCCTGTTCTTCTCTGCACTCTTTCTAGAGTCTCAACATCTTTTTTACATCGTGGCGACCAAAATTGGATGCAGTATTCCATGTGTAGCCTTACCAAGGCATTATAAAGTGATATTAACACTTCTCGTGATTTTGATTCTATCCCTCTGTTTATGCAATCTAGAACTGTGTTGGCTTTTTTGGCAGCTGCTGCACACTGCTGGCTCATA
This sequence comes from Laticauda laticaudata, assembly GCA_004320025.1. Classification (NCBI taxonomy): domain Eukaryota; kingdom Metazoa; phylum Chordata; class Lepidosauria; order Squamata; family Elapidae; genus Laticauda; species Laticauda laticaudata. Next base: position 4,410 of record BHFT01039058.1, read on the forward strand.
TTTATATATTTATATTCATATCCAAGATCACTCTCGCAGTTACCACTATTGAGCAAGGTACCATGTAAACTGTACCTGTGCATTTGATTTTTCTTGCCTAAATGTGGAACCTTACTTTTTTTACCTTTTAATTTCATTTTGTTAGATAGCGCCCAATATTCAGGTCTGTCAAGATCCTTCTGTCTCTTAAGCCTATCTTCTGGAGTGTTGGCTATTCTGCTAGCTTGGTTTGACTGCAAATACAGCATTCCTTTGGAGATCTCGTCTGGTGTAGTGGTTAAGGCATCAGGTTAAAAACCAGGAGTTCTAGTCGCACCTTAGGAACAAAGCCATTTGGGTAATCTTGAGCCAATCACTTTCTCTCAGCCCTAGTCAGCAATGGCAAGGCACTTTTGGCATCCTTTCCAGAAAACTGCAGGGAGATGATTAGGCAGTTGCCAGGAGACAATTCTTCCTTGAAGGCACATGTATGCATACACACACAAATGCACACACCAAAAAGCCTTTTGAATCTATTTTAAGCAATGCACAGCCCACAGAACTTCTGTAAATTGTAATGCCCCACTTAGATAACAAATTGTTGAAAACAGTTTTCTGTTTTCACTGATTTTTCAATAAATGAAACAAAATAAGCCATGACAAATGAAAACTACTTGAAATAAATTTACAGATATTTATAAGTTCTGTTTTCACTTTGTCATTATGGGGTACTGAGTGTAGATTAATGAGAAAAATGAACTCCAACAACTGTAGAATCAGGTTGCAGAAATAACAAAATGGACAAAAGTGGTCTGAATATTTTCTGAATGCACTATAATATTTTGATAATTAGAAGGGCAAAGAAGATGGGTAATTTCTTCCTATGATTCTTCAGCATAATTGCTACACTGGAAAAGAAAGGGAAATTCCATTCATTATATCCATTGTTTTATCAGCTCACCAAATCCGGAACGTAACATTTGGAAAAGAGATGTAAGGCTTTAGTTTCAGGCCAAATTCCCACAGTTTCATATAGATTCTTCAGATGCAGAGCTGTGTCTTTTAAACACCCTGGTTTGCATCCCTTTCCTGGGGCTATATATGGAAATTGTACAACTCAGGAATAATTTTCCTTGGGGTTCTTCTTTTCTGAAAGCAGAATGACTTTGACTTTGGGGCTCATGAACCATTCCCTTGGCAAAGCTAGGAATATTTCCATAATTTAATTTAAGATCTAAACCTTAGTGTATAATTGTGTATGATACATTATGTTGAGTCATCACATGCCATAATGTAATTCACTGTCTCTTGGATTATGGCCTGAGCTCTTGGAACTGAAAAGTTTCCATCCAATTTTCATCTGATGGTCTTTCAAACTCCAGAAGGGAAAAGCGTAATTAAATATTATTTTCCATTTTGGCATGAATTTAAAGAAATCTAGTTTCATCATATTAATTTCCTTGTATATGTTTCATTTTATTCTTCCCTGCATGGTTGAGGTTGGATTAAGGGCTTTAGAGACAACATGCTGATAAATATTACAACATGTTTAATATATTAAATGTGAGAATTGTTCGTAAATTAGAGCAGAAAGAATTCTGTCTACCATTAAACAAGCAACTGATACTTGAGAGAATTGTCTAAATGTTTATATTATTTCTCACTTGAGGCAACAGAGAAAAAGTTTTGGTTTATCCAGCTGTAATTTTCATTCTCTCATGTTGCATATAAATCCTAATATTTTCAGCATTTTATACGCAGCTTTTATGGATATAGATTTTCTAAAAGTGAACTTTTAAAATGAAATAGTTTAGCGTGATACTGTTTATCCTTGAACCCTAAAATGTAAACATTCATTTTTCAAAAAAGTTCATGAATAACTTACGCTGAGACTTTTACATAGAAAATATGATGATAAATTTGTATCTTAGTAGCATTGCTTGTTTTCAGATGTAGGTGATGATGATATATTTCTAAGGAAAGAGTAATAAATGTGCCGGAGATTAAAAAAAAGTCAAGCTAAATTTTGCATGAGGAAAATATTCAAATTTCAAATAAGACATGTATTAAGTTAGAACACTTAATCAGTGGAACACCGGAGGTTTTTAAGAACAGAATGGACAACAATTTGTCTAAAATGGCTCAGGGCAGAAGTGTCAAACTCATGTTGTCTGAAATGGCTTAGAGCAGGAATGTCAAACTCATGTTGTCACAATGGCGTCACGTGACGTATCACAACTTTTTTTCCCCATCATTAAACTGGGCCTAGGCATGGCCAGTGTGTGACACATCCGGCCCATGGGCCACGAGTTTGACAGCCATGGAATAGGGTCTCCTGCTTGAGTTGGGAAGTTGACTAGAAGATCTCCAAGACCCCTTCCAAGTCTGTTACTCTATTAACTCAAACTGTCCCTTTCATTTTAGGGGAAAAAGAAATCCCTAGTTTTAGTTTTATAAATAATATAAAAAAAACAGGAGAAATATTCAAAAGCTCAACTTAAAGCAGCCCAAACATCCCCTATTTCCCCAATAACTAGCAAAACAGAGTGTTTTAACCATCTTGCTAAAGCACAAATATTTGTTCCACAGGAATGAGGCACTGAGAAGCAACATCAGCTTCTGAATTCCCACCTAGGTTTGTTAAGGTAGCCTGGAATTGAGCACTTTCAGTCAGAAGATTACATTGTTATTTTACTCAGGCCATGAAAAACAAAGACGAAAGAGCTTTCACTGCTAGGAAGGGTATAGCAAGAACAGTATTTTTTATTATTTTGATTTGTCAATCACTTACAAGATAATAGGTATACGTATAAACATAGTTATGAATACATGAAATGGGTACATATAAGAAAAATAAAAGAAACAATAGGACAGGGACGGTAGGCACGTTGGTGCACTTATGCACGCCCCTTAAAGACCTCTTAGGAAAGAGGTGAGGTCAACAGTAGACAGTCTAAAGTTAAAGTTTTGGGGGTTTGGGGAAGAAAGGTTATGCTGTCATCAATAACTGAATAATATCATCCAAGTTTGCAATCCCCAATGCAGATGAAGAGGAAGAGTTTCATGATCAAATTCGATAAGAAATTGAGAGAAACACGCAAGCAAGAAGAGTGCCTTCTGATTGGAGACTGGAATGCCAAGTTAGAAATGTTAGGAAGTTAGGAAGTATAACTCAATTGTATGTCTTAGGAAATTAAAAGTTAGAAATGTTAGGAAGTTAGGAAGTATAACTCAATTGTATGTCTTAGGAAATTAAAATGAAGTCAGGGAACAACTTACCAATTTGTGCCACTTAATTTTGTCATAGCTAACACTGTCTTCATACCATTCAAACAACACCTGTATACATAGACCATAACCAGGTATATCCAAATATATCAGGAAAAAGTCAAATGATGGTAGGAAACATTGGAATTTTTTCCTAAGAGATACACCTACAAATCAGAAGAGGCTATCTCTTAATGAGTCATGGCTTACTTGTATAATCTCTGTGGCAATTCTGTTATTTGAAATTGTGTATATGTGCATACAAAATAAGAGGTATTGTTCTCAACCGAACCTGAGAAATGATTTTAACATTAAGAAGAAGAGTAAATTCTGATATTAAATCAGAGTTGAAGCATGATTCTCAAGGCACAGAAGACTTTGGAAAACTTGTCATTTTTCTGAATTGAACACTTGCTAAGAGCTCCATTTATGGAGAGGGATTCTTTAAAGATGGATCTTGCATGACTTTCTGGCTATTAGAGATGACAGGAAACATGGATGATGCTTCAATCGAATTACAAGTCCTATGGATTTATCACTTCTCTCTGTGCTGTTTCTTTCCAGCTGAAAGACTACTTAAAGAATCACATTTGTTGCAGGACAAAACTCCAGAATATCTGTGGGATTCAACAAAGGTGCATTTTTACTTTTAAAGGATCTGCCTTCTATCAGGAAGCATTAATATCTCATATTCTTCTGCTAACAGTAGATGCAGAAAGGGTGGGATCCAGAGATTATCCATATGTAGGAAAAGGTATGTACTACAGTACTTTTTCTTATTTTTATGCAGTCCTCTATTTCTCAAGAAAGCTGAAAATTAGAAACCCTGTTTTTTCTAGCAGGCACTTCCATGAAATTTCTGACAGTTTCATAATTCATGGAAGGGCACCTCTTTATCCAACCTGCAGTAAAGTGTGTTGACTGATACATTTGTCGTTTCTAAATGAAAGAAGTGGAATTGTGTGGCTGCAAATGAAAGTCACCTTTTCCATATCTTTTAGTCAGACACAGAACTAATCCTGGTCACATCACATTTAGAAGAAGCTGATATGACATGGTCCTGATCTAAAGTCCCCAGCTCTGAGAAACTGGACTTCCTAAGAGGCAAAAAGGCTAGGAACTGCACAGGACAATAGTTTATTCACATGGCAGCAAAATCTGGGAGAGGGACTTTAGTTATAGAGTTATGCATCAATAGGACAAACCTAGACAATATAATGTATAGATTTGTAAAAATCCCCATTTGATTATTATTCTTACCTTCTCAATATTCCACCTGTAAAAAGGTATACACATGAAGAGTATGTAGTAATAATGCCTTCACCTTGGGTTTGTACCCTGCCTTCTTTACACATTGTCATGAGTTTTCGGGTTAGGGTCTTTTTGTAAGCATTCTCTTTTTCTATCCCATCCCCCCCCCCCATAGATTAGCTAAATGGTCTTTTCTGATTAGCCACGGTGGTACAGTAGTTAAAGTACAGTACTCAGGCTACTTCTGCTGACAGCTAGCTGCATGCAATTTGGCAGTTCAGCCTTCCATCCTTCCAAGGTGGGTAAAATGAGGACCCAGATTGTTGGGGCAATATGCTGACTCTGTAAACTGCTTAGAGAGGGCTGTAAAGTACTGTGAAGCAGTATATAAGTCTAAGTGCAATTGCCGTTGCTATTCTTGCAGGCTATCATTTTAAAATTTACTTTCAATTCAATCTCAGTATGAATTGGAGGAACTTTTAAAAGCCACTTTTAAAAATAGCTATTAAAAATAACTTCTGAGTTGATGTTCAAAAATATCCCTCAATATCCAATATCAAAATGTCTTCTCGTATCCATTTTTTAAAGTTTAGTTGTGTTTTTATTTTAAAATAAAAATAAAATAAAAATGTTGGTAGGGTGTGGTGGCTCCTTGATGAACTTATTGTTTTGTTTGCTTCTTTGTCTGGTGTTAATCCCTTCTTATCTGGGTATTGGATGCTGCATGATTGAAGTAGTTAGTTGTTTCTGAGATTATTGAAATATATGGTAGCATAATCTTTTTTATAGCTTGTGATAGTTGTGGTGTAGTGAGTTGAATGGTCAGCCACTCCATAATTACTCCAAGGTTATATCAATGGCTTGCTACAATTATGATAATATAAATGTTTATGAAAAATTATTCATTATTAAACTTTCCTCCCTTTTTAATATGGTTGATATTGGAAAAATACTTAAAATAATTTTAAAGTATTTACCAGTTAAGAGACATCAGCTATAATCATAAAATCATTGGCTATAATTCTGCTTAGAACACAATTAATGTCAGACAATATTGAGCCCAGAGTGCTAATAAACTTAATAAGCATAATAATCTATAAACCACAATTGTATCAGGTTTTATTAGGAAGAATATATAGAAATGTTTATTAGGTGTTTAGGTTCCACTATTTTCCATATAATTCACAAGGATATGAACTCACAGTATTTTTTCACTCTCCTTGGACAAGCTTTCTGGCTGGCAAGCCTTCACCATAGTCCTGTGTTTTAGGTTCAGCCTTTTTACAATTTCCAGCTTTTCTGGCAGAGCAGTGAAAATATGAGTTTATGAAGAGGTCTGCATTTCTATGAAAGCAGATTTCTTTTTTAGTTAAGTAAAATATTGAAAATTCCAACAATTTAAAAAAGATATTCTAGCTTTCCACCCCATGATCGTAAAAGCTTACATACAATCGCTCTGCTGCCAATTTCAAGAGTCAACAGTAGCAAAACTTATATGACAATAGTGTTAAGATTAAAATAAATTATTTATGCCTTACTTTATATCTCTTCCAATCCCAAATAAATGGCCAAGATTTACCCATTTTGGAAGTTTATTATAATTTCTGAGTAGAAATCTGTTCCTGAATTTGACAAATCATATCTGCTCATTTTAATTAGATTTTTAAATCTTGCCTTTGATGGCAAACATGCCTAATATTCATTCCTATTCCTATTTTCCCTACAACAATGATCTGAGGGAAATGGGCAGTTAAGTATGAAATATGAATGCAATGCAATGCAGTGCAATAGGTCTGTGGGGGCTGAGAGAGAGTAACTGGCCCAAAGTTACCCAACTGGCTTTCATGCCTAAAGTGGGACTAGAACTAACAACTTAACAAATTTTAGACATTTCCATGGGAACTGATCTGAATTCCACCCAAATGGCTGCAACCATGGCATGGGTATCAGCACTGATCAGTCTGCCAGAAAAACGTCCCATGTGTAAAACAAATAATTTGTTTCTAAAATCAGCATGTAGAAAAGTATTGTTTTGTCTTTCAGAAACTGTTTATATCAAGGAAGCTTATGTTAGACATCTTGCAACAAGCAAACAGCCTTACAAAAAAGATGTTAGGGAAGTTTGCATCATAGAAGGAGATTATTGGATCATTTACAGAAGCTGAAAATAAAGGTTCTAAGGAAACAAAAATTGGATGTAAACAGAATTTTTGTTTTATTGTTTTTAATGCATTAGAATTCCCCAGTGAAGTGGCTTTTTGTCTCACTAATATGGACAATAAAAAGATATATATGAGCTACATGCTTCTAGTTTACAGCATGCACCCATCTCAGCAGTAAATCTTCATAATTTCTGCAACATCATGATTGTCAAAAGCAATAAGAAAACAGAGACGAAAACTAGGAATAGAATTCTAGTGCAATTCCCAATAGGGAATCTTATCTTGATGATCTCCCAGCATTTTTATAATATATTTTTATTAGCTTTACACTGAAAAGGAAGTCTCCATGTATTCAGACATTAAATATGACTGAAAAATAACATAAATGAGCAAGCTGATTATTTACTATACTTGTTTTAAAAGATATGTGCAAAGCAGCCCCCAATTGGTGGCTTCTTAAAATAAATAGATCTCTCAGACCACCGCTGGGCAGAAGCTATCAAGGAGTCCAGCAATACAAATCCAAGATATTGTATTATTGAATGTCTGCCATAGGTTCTTCCGGACATCTGGAAGGATTTAAATTATAGCAATGGGCTAGTCTATTGGGACATATAGAGCACTCTCACACGTGTTGACCTGTGAACCCTTAGCTCTGGGTAAATGCTGTTCAAGCTTCCTAAAATACTTTGTAGCAATTACAATAAAGTATCATGTCTTGCCTGCCATTAGTACATCAGGTTGTGTCATCAGCTTCTTGGAGCTGTCTTTTTCAGTGTTTATCCTGTGGAGATGGCTTTCTTTCTGTCCATTGATTTATTTATTTTTAACTCTTTAGGGGTCATCAGGTTTCACCAGCTATGCCATTTAGCTGTGCCTGCTGCAAGAGAGTAGTAGAAGGTGAGAAATAAGATTGAAGGAGACCGTATTAGTTGCAACCAAATACATTTTCAAAATGAACTTCCCATATCTTTCCTTGCTAAACTGTGTACTGGGGATGAGTATGAAAATGTAAGGCATTTGTGACGTTGACATACACAGTAAGAAACAGAAAGAGTTGTTTGAAGAAGGATGGCATCTTCTGACAAATTCTCCCCCCCCCCCCAATCTGGGGGAAAAAATAAAGAAGCAGCCTCCACCTATGTCTCCAAACTGGCCCATCCTCTTCCCATCTTCATTTTACCCATTAATGGCCTTTGCTTTCACTCAGTTCAGTGTTAATTGTAGTCCCAGAAACTAAAATGTTACAGATTTGAGTCTGCATTTTGATCAGAGATAGCAGTGAATAGGGTAAAAACTATTAAAAAGTAGCACAGGGTCCTAGCGAACAGGAAGGGGTGACGTCTTTTTTCCAGTGTAAAAACAGAACAGGTAGTCAGCCTTTACAATCGATGCACTTACGACTGTTGCTGCAGCATCTCTACAAGCACATGATCAAAACTTGGGCGCTTCGCAATCAGCATGTATTTACGATGGTTACAACATCCTGGGGTCAACTAGGATGTTCAGGTGATGCTTTGTCTCTAGAAAGTGCCACAGTTAGAAGAAGACCAAAGACAAGATTCCTACAGAAAGGAGCAACTCAGAAAAGCTTCCTCTCTTTGTAATTTGTATTTGTAGAGGAAATGGCAATTAAGACAGCTATCAGTGAGGAGATGCTGGTTGCTGTGAGTGAGTATACAATGTTATATTACAACCCCAAATTTTGCCAAGCTCTGTGATATAGGAAGAGCAACATAAATTTGAGGGAACCTTTAATTACTATCTCGTAGTGACCTAAGGATTCCAGCTCCATAAACCAAAGACTGTTGTAACTATAATTAATCTGCTACTTTTTGGGATTTCAATTGCTGTTGTATTGCTGATTTTAAGGAATGAGTTTTTGTCTGCCAAAACAAAAGTAGAACATAAAGTAAATTAGATCCATGAGAAAATAAATCACAAGCAACACTCAGTAATTATACAATATGTAACCCTCTATAGTGGCAATAAGACTGAATCTCCACTGAGAAACAACTGTGGTTATTTTTATGTATCTTTGGCTCCCTTTGAAAGCCATAGCCTTCAAAGAATAGAAACAAAATTTTCCAACTGTCCAAATCTACAAGAAGTACAAATTCAAAAATTTGGAAAGACCCCACATTTTACCAAGTTGAAAGAAAAGAATTTTAATTTTATATGCTCCAATGTTTACATGATGTGTCTCAATCAAGATCCAGTCCTTCAGCAAACCTGCATGTCTTTAATAGTTAGACACTGGTCCTCTTTTAAGGCTAGGTCATACTGGCCGACGGATGTAAAACGTATGCAAAAAGGACACAAAATTCCTTTTTGTGGACGAGCGGACGAGCAAAATTTCGGGGATGGCTCCATCCATTGTTATCCGCTCTCAAAAGTGCCCCAAATTTGCATAAACAGAACAGAAAACAACGGAAAGGAACGACGTGGGTAGTACGTTGCGATGTTCGTAGGAAGCTAGCGGATGGAAAGCGGATGGAAGCGGATGACACATCCGCAGGGCCTTTCGCGGGGGAAAACTACGCGAAGCGGATGCGTAGCGGAAGGAGCAGGGATGCATAGCGGAAATGACGTGTATCATGGCGTATGGCATGGCATAGCGGATGCGTAGCGGATGCATTAAGCGGATGCAAAGAGCGTTCACATGCGCATCGCGGGCGAGGAATGAATTGCGCTCAGCTCCGCAGATATAAAAGGATGCCAGCTCGCAGCAGTGATCAGCATTCGAGAAAGACCTGCTGCCAGAGACATCTTGAAAGAACATATGGTTCGTCAGTCAGGGAAGGAGAGGAAAGCCGCTGTGCCTACTCCTGCCAGCCCTGGCAAGAAGAGCAGAACCACCATCCCCACCCCTGGCGCTGACGATCTGAAGCTGCTGCTGCTTATCTGCTGCTGCCTCTGCTGGTGCTCGCTGGTGTTGCTGCTGCTGGTGCTTCTCTGCTGGTGCTGCTGGTGCTGGAGCTGCTGGTGCTTTCTCCTCCTGCTGCTGCTGCTTCTCCAGCTGCTGCTGCTGCTGCTTCTCCTGCTGGTGCTGCTGCTGTGGTGGACCAGCCCCAAGGAACTCAAAGCCCTGCTGCTGAAGCCCTGAAGCCCTGCCAGAGGGAGGAAGAGGCAAGGCAAGGAGAAGGGAGAGAGCGAAACAGTACTCATTTCCGAGGACCATGAGGAGGAGGAGGTACTGGAATGGCTTGAGGGAGAACACGAGTACTTGTGGAGAAAGGGCCACAGGCTTTTCGTTCGGACACCAAGAGAAAGCAGAGGCAGCATGGAGAGAAAGGCAGAGACCGCTGGCTACACTTCAGAATGTACGTCCTGGGATGGTGGAACAACATGCACACCTGTATGAGGAAGCTGCACCTGAAGAAATTCTGACCCAGCGCCGCTGTCAAGCTCACTGCTGGGAAATGTATGTCAAGGCCAAGTGCAAGCTTCCTGGAAGATGAGGTCCGCCACCAAGGAGGAGCCCTCTGTCAACCCTCTCCTCAAACAGCCCACAGAGAGCCACTCCTCTTCCAGCCAGGAGACAGCTACCCGTGTCCAGGCAGGTGTCTTTGGAGGGCCCATGGCAGAGACCCCCCCGACAAGCTGCAACTCCCCATGAGCCAAGAGGACATGGAGGATCCCCTCAAATGGATGCAAGAAGAGGCAGCCACAGAGACCACCCCACCCCCACCTGAGCTCCACCTCCACAGAAAGCAGGCAGAGAGGCAGACCGGAGGGACAAGAGCCACACTGTCCCTCTTGGAGATCAGGGACACAATCAAGACCAGCACAGATCTTCTCTCCTCAGCTGGTCCACAGCGACATAACCATGCCTCACGAATCCGCAAGCCTTCAATCAAAATACGTGAGCCAGAGCCTCATCGGACCTGCCCGAGGCCCAGGACCAGATGAATGAAGGTGAAGATCACAGCACCTGCTGCACCACCCTCCAGGCCCAGCTGAACCTGCTCCGACCCAGTCCAGGACTGCTCCTCCACCCCAGGCGATGTCCACAGCACTTCCACAGCTTTCAACAGCCCTACCTACAAGGCTAAGACAAGTACCCAGGACTTCGCCAGAAGGCAAGGAACATCAAGACACCACGGCGGACAGAAGCAGATTCGCCGATGCACAAATGCCTCAGTCCAGGCCAAGGGTACATCCACGCCACAGAACTCTGCAGCTGACCGCAGCTGCAGACCAGACAGCCCACTAACTTCCTCCCTTCCTCACCGCCACAGCCAAGCCTTCAATAGAAAATCTTCTTCAGGACTGTGCACATGACATCCAGCGTCGTTGAGGAAGGGCCTCTCACCCTCAAGGACTGAGTCCAGCATCTCTGAGAGCCTTCCTGAACACACGATTCCCTGTTGGCACTCTCGGGGCCGGCACCCCAATGGCTACCTCAGACAGCCTACGCAGCCACAGGCACACAATCCACAGTCCCCTGGTTGCCTCGAGCAGCTGGAGACCATGGACATGCCTAGAGTGGACTGCATAGTGACCAGAGACTGGAGTTGTTAACCATAGTTCACCTATTTTTGCTTAACAGCACTTTACTTGGTTCATTTTGGCTTTTTTATAAAGTCATGCAGTTTAAGACGAGTTTGTTAATAAAGGTTATCTCTTTGCTTTCACACACTTGGTTCATTTTATTTATTAATGAAGTGTTGGTGAAAACTTTTTGAAAAAGGGTTAAGCCGTATTTGCATCGCTTTTTGGGAATTGGGAAGGATAAGCTGTGGGATATGGATAGCTGTAAGGTTCGGTGAGGGAGAAGGGCCATCAATCAACCCAAGAATGAAGTAGGGGCAACATCTTGTGTGATCATTGGGTAGGGGGGATCTGGATGCTGGAAAACCATGATGAGGTTGGTTCCAGCCCAATCCTTGAGGTCACTGACCCATTGTTATAACCTGGCTATCTGAACTGAAACCGTTGCCTGAACATCGATGCACAATGAACTTGTAGCCAGGCATCAAACCATGGCAAAGAGATGATGCTGAAGAAGCCCTTGTAATTAGGTGATAAGTTGGCTGATCTGCAGTTGGCTGGAGCTTTGCAGGCACGTGCTTCCCATCATATGGCTCCAACGGTTGTCGGGGAAAGTCTCCACCTCTTGAATAGTCCAACGTGTTCTGCACTTTCCTCCAGCCTTCTATCAGTAGTGGGGCCAACTGGAAGCGACGCTCCTGCCAGGTATTCTTCGTGATGTGCCTGACCACACTTCTCTGATTATTTTGCTCATGGGGTGTTGCTGTGGCCACCCTCCAGGCATACTGCATGTCTTCTGTAACATGGTTCCAAAGGCTTAGGTGGCGCAGAGATCGAGTGCCTACCTTCAGTCGAAGGGTCCGGCTGGGACGGAAAGTTGGTCTCGCTTGGATCAACCTGGGTCTCAGACACTCCACAATCTTTCGTCAAACATGGCTGTGGCCCTCATGAAATGCTGGAATGCACAAGCTGTCTTCATTCCTCAGCTCCCCATCAACGTTGTCAATAAGAGTCGCAAACTCCATTCTTCTCCCGATCATCATACGGACCCCACACAGCTCTTGGACGTCTCTTCTTCTCACATTACCGTAGAAAAGGTTGCAAACAGTCTGAAGAGGGCTTGGTTCTGGTGTTGAATGATGGCAGCTACCATAAGGAGTGTGTGATGATCCATGGTGGAGATCAATGGATGATGTGGAAGAGCAAAGAGCAAGGGTGAAGAGGTCTGTACACCACGGCTGGCTGGACTGATAGTGAAGATCCAGGTGATTTCTTCCCCCTTTTATTAGGAAATATCCGGTTTTTCCAACTAGGTGTCCTTCCACATACATCTAGGCCATACTCCAGACATCCTAAGAATATCCGAGATAACGTCCCATATACACAACGTTTTGTCCGTTTTTAATGCTTTAATATATGAGATGCATCCACTTACATCCTTTCTATTTCCATGCTACTAATCGCTGTGTGGACGTTCCGTGTACCTTTCGCTTCCTCCCTCTTTCCGCTTTCAGCTGCAGCGGATGTGAGTTGAGGGGATGTCCAGAGGATGCTGAGAGGATACAGTGGACATTTAACGGATGACAACGGACGTAGAACATTTGTTGCCCGTATGTGTCGCGGATTGTACATCGTACGCGGGCGGAAAGTTCATCTGCTCAAAAAGGTTTTGTGCAGCTCAAAACTTTTTGATGTGCGCGATGAAATAGCAGTAGATGGATGTTTGACGGATAGAGCGTATGAAACACGTACGCAGTGAGGACACAACGGATGAATCATGTTTTCAAACGGATGGCAAGCTTTTTTGTCCATTTTACATCCTCTTTACATCCGTTGGTGCAGTGGGACATGGGCTTTAGTTCTTACTTCTGGTCTTTCCAAAGGAGGCTCTAACTTCTCTGTCCAATTCCTGTCTTTTTAATTTTTTTCTTTCCTCTGGAGGGAATTAGTTTTCACTGAGAAATTATGTTGCTGGGATCAGGTTGGATTTAGGAAAACCATAAAAATCTGGCTAATCCAGTGGATCTTGTGGGATGGGATGCTAGAATGTTGTTTCATCCTGTGGATAATCATCTTGTCTGATTAATGTGATTCCTCCATGTATAAATATAAGCCACACAAATGTTGTTGTTCTTGTTTTATAGTAAGTTTATGTATACCATGTATTTACCTAGCAGTAGCTGTTGACAAAATGGCAGTTGTGACAATACAATTGGAACCTGCTGCAAGATGACACACATACATGTATAGTACTGCTCTATACCACTGATATCCTGTGAAGAATGGCTAAAGGAACAAGGTATGTTTAGCTTAATGAAGAGAAGACTGAGGGGAGACATGGTAGCAGTCTTCCAGTATCTGAAGGACTGCTACAGTGGAAGAAGACAGCTATTTATTTTCCATAGCACCTGAAGGCAGGACAAGAAACAATGAGAGGAAGCTCATCAGAGGGAAGTCCAACCTAGAAATAAGGAGGAATTTCCTGAGAGTGAGAACTATTAAGCTTGTCTCTCAGAGTTGTAGCTGCTCCATCACTGGTGGTTTTCAAGAAAAAACTGGAGAACTATTTGTTTGAGCTGGTATAAGGACTTCTGCTTTGTTTGGATTTGAAGCCCTCCAACCTTGTGATGCTATGAAAAGAAATGGAATTTGGATTGCCTTGCTGCAACTACCTTCTTGCTTGTTTTGAACCTCTGCAAATATTGAATGGATGAATTAACTCAGCTCTAGAGTTAGTACGAAACTAATATTATTATTAACTAGCTGTATGTTTTGTGAGAGCTGAGCTAGGAAAGATCTAACTTGATTATAATGCTGAGGCCCCAAAATTGGCAAATTGGATGCATCTAAGGAAAAAGCATGGCTGAAACTGACTAGTATAACTCCAGTGCAATAGTTTCAAAACGCATTTGTTCCTCCAAATAGTTTGCAGAAAACATTTAAAAAATGCTCCTGGGACCATTACTGACTTTCATGGGAAGAAAGAAAACATTTTAAATGTAGCCTGCCATTTCTTAAACTCTGCTTTTATTCAATGTATATGGCAATCTGTTTTAGATCATGATCAGCTGTATTTGATGGCAGTATTTGATAGTCAGTATTCTAAGAAGCAGCCAGAGTTAAGTTCAAGGAATGGGTTTAATAAAGGTAATTACAACATAGTTTAATTCTTACTGAGCCATATTCGTGCTGAAATAGCATTTCATCTTCAGCTGCTGGTCTGGTCTCCCTTTCCAACTCTTACATTTTCTGGCCTGTTGGTTTTGGTTTTGAATAAATTTTGTTTTATCCTAGAATAAAAAAGAACGGTATCTGTAGTTCTTTCAAATGGAAGGCTATGAGTTTCAGTCTATGTTTAAAAGTTACTATATAGCTAGGCACTTCAGCTTTGGAATTTCTCAACTATTTCCTCAAAATGAATAGGCATTTTGTTTAGGTTTTTTTTTTAAGCACACAAGATTTTAAAGCATGTCATCTGGATTAGTTTGTGCCCCTTTTAATGTAAACCTAGCAATTATCAAGTCAATCTTTTCTATTATATAAATTCTTTCCTGGTATGAAATGACCCTTCCTGTTAATTTCACAGTTTCAGATGAAGCTACAGTGATTAAATATAACAAGGACTGTACTAGCTGCATTGCTGGGTTAATTGTTTTAAAAGGCAAGCAAGTAACATGTAAAAGAAAAAAATAGAACACATCAATAATATGTAAAATAGTAATAATCAACAAGTATCACAGAAAACAGTAATAGTCATACATGAATCATAGCAAATATTAGATAATTTTGTTACTTAATAAACTTCTGAATGTATTTTCTCTCTCTCTCTTTGAATGTGACACTCATGCCCACATATTTTCATTATTTCCAAGAAAGCTTCATCAAGAGTTGAACACTTGCTTTGTTATTTAAATGGCTTTTCTCCCTACAGATTAGCATTATTTAATCTTCTTCTGACAAATGCCTAAGAACAATCTTGCCCAATAAATCAGCTGAAATATTTCAAAACTTTATTTAGGAAGGTTTGGATTTCAACTTCCATGTATTTTTGGTTAGGACTAATTAAACAGATCTGGGCTCCAAGAATGCAGATAATCCAGTGGTAGGATTCAAATATTTTTGCCACTGGTTTGGTGGGCGTGGCTTGTTGGGCGTGCTTTGCGCGTGTGCACACACTTTGCGTGCACATGTGCACCAAATGCACACTTTGTGCAGGTGCAGAGGTGTTTGCACAGGCAGAGAGGCATTCTAACTCATCTCCTGCAAGCCTCCACGATCCCGGTCGCTTCAGCAGCTGCCATGCAGCACTCTTCTGTGCCACGCAAAGCAGCTGCACTTCAAATTCAGCAGATAAAGGTGAGTATGGGAGCCCGGACGGGCAGCTGGGCCCAACAGCAGAACAGCAAAGACAACCAGTTCTGTCTCCACTGCTCATCACTGCTACCAGTTCGCCAGAACTGGGAAGGATCTGGTAGAATATCACCATTGAAAGAACCGTTAGATGGGAAGAGAGAGATAAATAAACTCCTTGCTTGCTACCCTCTCATGGTCTCTCTATCTCTCCCTCTGTCTTTGCTAAATTGTGCAGAACTACAGCCAGCTTGGATGATGCAGCTTCTCCCTTACCTCTATTTGGATGCACCTTCCAATAAACTGAAACATGTAGATGTCCATTTTATATTGCATTACTGAAAAAGTCAAGTTGAATTCTTCTGTTAAGCTACCAATGGATGTTTTTCATTTCATTCTCTTCAGACTTTTTATATTCTAGCTTTATTCAATTTTTATTTACTTTTCGGCTAACACTTTATAAGGATATTTCTAATTCAAGGCCAGGCTCCATCCTTGTCTTTGAAGTGGCACATAGCTTTTGTTTAAGTTCCAGGCTTCGTTATTGAAAAGACAAGTTGCAGGAATGAAATGTTATGCTTTAAGTCAGTTGACAATTCCCACTTATACTAGAAGAATATAATTGTGGAATACAAATGGATAATCCTGGAACTATGGTAGGAAAAATAGGGAAAGGATAATCATAAGTAAATTGGTAGACTTGGAGCAAGAATAGCAAATGCTGTTGGGTGCAGTCCTTGTCACAGAGTTATGGGCCATGCTGCAGGCTAGAATATGAAATCCAAAACATGTTATCACTAGTAAGTAAGAGCTTTCCTTACAATAGCCCCATTTATATGGGGGAGGAAATACTACTGGATTCTTGACAAGACTGGCTTTTGACCAGCAGACAATTCTTCAATCAGCAGAATTATTGCTACAGATGGCATAAAAGCCTCTGCTTTTATTTTTATTCGCTGAATGTTGACATGAAAGAAAACACCTATCAGACAAAAGCCTGTTGAAATAAAAACCCTTTTACGCCATACGTGTTCTATAATTGGGGAAGATGCTGAACAGGCTCCCTCCTTTGCTGTCATTCATTGTGCCAACTTTAATGGGATTGATTATTAAGAATAAGAGGGGTAAAGGGAGGTAGCACACTTATTTGAATTAACTCGGGAATGTTTTAGCTGAGTCACAAATGTCTTCAAAGCACCACCCCATCCACTAGGAAAAATAACTCATTACTCCAGAATAACTGCATATTAAAAAAATAAATCGGATATACGATTCAATATTTGGATGCATTTTTAGGTCAGTTAGAGTTCCACATGTGCAATTGTTCTACATCTGAAATATGGGTTTTAGAGTTTACATTTAAGTGTGGCATATATACTCTATATATTATCTACAACAGGGTTGTCAAACTTGTGGCCCCTGGATCAGTCACAGGCTGGCCCCACCCCCCACCCAGTTTAGCGAAGGGGAAAAAAATCCTGATATGTCACGTGATGCCATGAGTTTGACACTCCTGATGTACAGTATACTTTTAATATACTATTCATTATTAATTGCCTTTTCTGGTCTTTTTTGTTTTAATCAAGTTGACAAATATTTTTAAACTCAGTAGACATCTTTATTTAGTAAAGACCTATTTTGAGTAGAAATTGGGGATGAAATGTTTCATAGTACTAACTGAAGTTTTTAATGTATTATTTTTTTCACACTAAGCACCCCAAATCTATTAGAATACATTAGCCATACTATATATTTACATTTGTTTGGCTATTTACCCTTGTTTTATTGGTTAAATTGGTATTATTCTTCTCTATGATCTGTTTTCTCTATATCCTTTTAGACTTTTATCAATATAACATATTTTCTTTGAAAATTGTAATATCTAGCTTCAACTAAGGGAAAAAAAGCAAATAAAATGAGGGGAAGGAATACATCTTTTCAAGGCTCGGAGCAATCATGCTATTTTGCAAATTTTCATAATCACAAAGAGGGTGGGGAGAGTTTAAATAATTTTATTCCCTTATGGAAAACTAAGTATTATATCTTTGTAGATTATTCTTATAGACATCTTTGGATAAATTTCTGTGGCAACTATGTTATCCTTCTCCTTTTTAGGGTACTCCATATTACAGCTTCGGCCTACTTGCCCTTATTCCTGTCCCCTTGGTTTAAAAATGACTTCCTTGATCATTGGAAATTCCATATTCTGCTTCAGTAAAAGGCTTGCCAGGTTTTCCACTTGCTCTATGAACAATACTTTGTATTTGCTAAATCCAAAAATGTCAAACACAAAACTATCTCACAGAAATAAGAGGCAATTTGGCTCTTCCATCATAAACCATGCAGAACAATCTTGGCAACTTTTTATAAATGGAATGTGATATTGGTGAAGACAAAGTTTCCATTAGTTTCTATTAGTTTTTTTTTTTAAATATTTCCCTTGTTGCTTTTACTTTTGGTATAAATGAAAAAGTACTCATTATGAAAGCAAGGCAGTTAAGAGACATCTTTGGAAACCCAAATTTAACTTGGGAATTATAGATTGCTGTGAGATCAATTTAAAATTGGATCCAAATTGGAAATACTTGCTAGATAAAAGCGGTGTTTATATTATGTTCGGCTTTAAAAATGCACTTGCTTAGATTCTCACATATGGACCCTGAGAACATTCTCACCATCTTTTGGCTACAATTGCAACTGATTCAACCTGGAAGTTATAATATGAGTGCATCTCAATTAACACTACATCAATTGTAAAGCTAGCAGACTTCAAAAAGAAAACCAAATCAAGGCTCTGTAAATACATTAAAATGTAGATTGTGGCAAACAGCAGCTATCAAATATTATAGTTATATACATTCAGATGTGCATATATCTGTGTTCTGCTTTACACTGATTCTTTTGCTTCTGTTTTGAGAAGTTGCATTATTGGAGCAATCGAGAATAATAGCCATCTGTGTTTCTTACTACAGTCTCCAGCTCTTGCAGAGTAAACTCTTCTTGGAGATCTGGCTCAGCTTTAGCAGGCTAACCAGGAAAACCTGGGACTCACCCGTAAACAAAGATTGTCATGTGGAGATTGATTACCCACAAACTCCCAGTTGTTTTAAAGGCTTGTGGAGGACTCACTAAACAACACTATTTCCAAGCACTAAGCCCTGTTCCATTTTCTTCCACTCTGGTAAAGTTGGCAAAGTTCCCAGGAATGCTAATGGAAGTTACATGCACTTTGCTTCAGACAGATCATCAGAACTATGTCCCTTAGTGCATTTTATACTACTTCCTTAAGATTGGCTTCCAGAGCTCTTTATATAAGCATTCCTTTCTATTATAAATCTATGCTCAAAAACTTTTTTGTAGGTTTCTTTAAACCACAGTATCTGCACAGAACATAAAGGCTATTCTTTTTGATTTTCATATCTTGGGCTTTTCTTCTCTTTTATATCTTGATTTATAGCAATCTTAACTTGAGGTCAGAACAGTCAAGCTCCAAGTGGTGTGACATAGCTATTCACCCAGACAGAGGTTAAGAAGTTGTTTATATCTTTCCTGGGATGAACTCAGAAGCTCAATAAAATCATCCCTGCTTAATACTTGGATCAGAACCACCAAAGTGTTCCAGAGCTTCCAGTAGCTTCCTCCCCCAGCCCTCCCCCCATACCCCCAGCACACTCACTGAAGAAGGCAACAGCAAATTACTTCCCAAACATTACTGCCGCCTACAGTTGGACTTAAGTGTAGCACACAAAATTATCTGCTACAATGTCCTACCAGTCAATGACTACTTCAGCTTCAACCACAACCATACAAGAGCACACAACAGATACAAACTCAATGTTAACCACTCCAAGCTTAAGTAACTGAGTGGTCAATGCCTGGAATGCACTACCGGCCTCTGTTGTTACATCCTCAAACCCCCACTCCCTTAACCTCAAACTAACCTCTATTGACCTTACCCCATTTCTAAGAGGTCTGTAAGGGGCGTGCATAAGTGCACCATCGTGCCTCCTGTCCCTGTCCTATTGTCCACATTTATTTGTACCTATCTCCTGTATTCTTCGTCATGTTTATACTTATACCTATTATCTTGTAAGCAATTGACAAATCAAATAAATAAAAATAAATAAACAGTGCCAACAAAATTGTGTGGACACTGAACACTGCCAACAAAATTGTATAGACTCTGTCAGCAGGAGTCTACCTTAGGTGGAGGATATCTGGACATTTTTATGCTCCTTTGTGGTTGATGTTAAAACCAAACAAACATTAAGCACTTGGGCTGAAAGTGCCCAACCTGAATCAGTAACAAGGAGAAAACTGGGATGCATCGTACATAGGTAGTCCTTGACTTACAACCACAACTGAGCCTGTTAGGAATCTGTCCAACAAGTAGTTAGATTGGCAATATATAAACCAACAATGTATGTTTGTAGCTTTAAGACAAAATGATTGTATTGATTTATACTATATTCTGATTGGTTATTATATTGCAAATTACCATAAGAGGGAGCTAGAGATCATAGCTTGTTCTCTTTTAAATTCTGTCTATCTGACATTCTGTTGCTATCTAAGGTTCTCTGTTGTATTAATGCTGTGCTTATACTTTGATATCTTTGTTTACTGTAAATGACAAAGGCAACCGGTAAGAAGACTTTATAATTGGATATTATTTGGACTGTTAAACATATATGACCTGGACAGTTTACTGGACTGTGCTATTTCTTAAAGTAAACTTTAACTCAATTTAGTGTATCTGTGTGTGGCTGGATAATTATTCATAACTATTCTCATAAACGTTTCCATGTGCATATATATCCTTGTTACTCAAGGGTTATTCTGTACATATCAGAGCCCAAAATTTACTTTGCTAAATGAGAAATTTGATAAATCAGTTTTGCTCCGTTTTATGACTGCAGTGAATTTTATGACTAACAACAATTTAGTTGCTAAATTAGTAAGAGTTGTTAAATGACTTTGGCTTCCCCGCTGACTTTGCTTGTCAGAAGGTCACAAAAGATGATCCTGGGACACTGCAACTGTCATAAATATGAACATTCTGAATGTATCTGAATGTAAATCAGGTGAGCATGGGGATGCTGCAATGGCCATAAATGTGAAAAATGATCACAAGTCACTTTTTTCAGTGCTGTTGTAAGTTTGAATGGTCTCTAAATGAACTGTTGTAAGTTGAGGACTACCTGTAGTGGTTAAGGTTGGCCCTCCCATAGGCATAGAAGCTGGCTGTGGGATTTGAGGCCAGTTTTCCTCTCTCAGCCCAACCCAGCTCACAGGGTTGTTGTGGCATATATATATAAATAAATAAATATACAAACTTCTGAATTTATATTTATATTTATATTATATTATTTATATTTATATATTTATTAGGTTTATATTGCTGCCTATTCGCCATGAATTCATGCAACAGGACAGCAGCTGCTTGCAACAAGATATTATAGGACTCTAGATTTGCCCTCTACTTTTACAAATCCCAGGGAGAAGAAACAATGAAAAAAGGAAGCAAAAGAAAGCCTGTCTGGGTTCATGTATTTATTATAAACTGTTTTTCCATTATAGAATGAGTTTATAACAAGATGCAGTACAAACAATATTATATTCCATGAAATTAGAAGACTAAAACTACTGGAAGCAAAAACGAAAGAGTAGAGAGCAGTGCAACTTTGTGTGTGTGTGTGTGTGTGTGTGTGTGTGTGTGTGTGTGTGTGT
>BHFT01039059.1:0-12725 GCA_004320025.1 Laticauda laticaudata
ATGAGAACTCCAAGGTCCTTGACAGAGTGAGGATCATCAACAAGGTCATATCTGCCTAGTTTGTATTTGGTGTACTGTTTTTTTTTTTAACCAATGTGTAGGACAGAGCATTTGTTAGTCGAGATTTGGAGTTGCCAATTGTTTGACTATTCAGAAACATAATTAAGGTCACTTTGAAGGACAGTGGCATTGTCAGTGGTGTTGAATAGTTTTATGTCATCCACAAAGTTCTTGTTCAAACAGCTGTTGTAACCTTAGTACAGTTGCTAAGAGTCGATATCAATTTGATGGCACAAGAACCATACAAATGATATAAAATTAAACAAGAGAGAAAATGAAGAAAAATGCATAGAATTTTATATTACGAATAGCTCCTAAATGTTGATCAGACTGCTTAGGAGTTCTCTTCCTTCACTTCTTTAAAAAAAAACAGAAAGTCCTATATTGACAAGCAGCACATAATAAATTAATTAAGGAGCTAAAGGGCTAAGGATGCAACACCCATCAGAATTACATTGGACACAACTGTATGGACAAGAACAGAATATACATTTAAATAAATAAATAAAAAATGTGTTCCCTATCAAGAGCTTGCAGCTTCAGAAAACATAGCCCGAGAACTGGTTCTTGAGGATAAACTTGATTGTATTCAGTGAGAAATAAATATAAATTGTCTCTGCCAGGTTTCATTTATACTGTATTTTTTTTATCTGTCAAGTCACCCCACATGTATAATTTGGTTAATATACAAGCACACATGCTGAAACCTCACCATATATGACCTTCATGCATATTGCGGTAGGCTTAGAAAAGGATTTTATAGGATTAAGGAAGAATAGAAGATTTAGGATTGTCTAATAATATTCAATGACTAGCCACGTACCATAACATTAAACTTTTGAACCATGCTTAGAAGCCTCTGGCATGTAATAAACCACCCTCTTAAAGAATACATCTTTATTGAAAGAAAAGTTATATAGTTTCTTAACAACGCATGCACCTACATTTAACTCTGTTTTAAAACAATAAACAGATATGCAAAATCATAAAGAACTGCATATATTTTGGTCACCTGTTTTAGATTTGCCTTCATTGTATTTTTGTTCATTTTGTGTGTGCTGTTTAAATGCCTCAGGGTGAGAATGCTTTATAAACTCAACAGTGTAAACCAATGTTCTTCAACAGGCTGAAATTAGATAGGACCTTTTTTTTTTTTGCATTGAACTAATTTATTTTCCAATGTTTCTTTTTCGCAGGGCTTCTGTGGTTGATGGCAATTTTGAAAGACAGGAATGGCTTCTTTCTCTATCCTGGCCAACATTTTGAAAAATTTAGAAAAGAGTGCAGACTACCTGTATTGTACAGATATAATGACAGAATCTTGAAACTCAAAGTTTCTCATTGTCCCATCTTATACAAAACAAAATCGGGGCAGAATTATTTTGAGTTTTTTTCTCATGCTTCCTTCAATTTCTGGACAAGGTCATTCTTTGTAGCTGCTTTATGCCTTCTTCAACATCAGCTCTAAAATTGTTTACATAATGCAGATATAAATGCTAGAACCTTATTGAATATCTTTTGACAAAATGCCTGAAATAAAATGTACTTTCTACATTTAAGTTAGGACAGCAAAAATCTTTAGACAGTTGTTGGTGGCATCGTCCCATCTCTTAAGGCTGCTATTTACTTATTGCCAGATCATATTCCCTTCCACCTCCACATGCATGATGTCTGCATATGCTAAATTTACTCTTTATGCCACGTAGCAACCTCTATCTAAAAACATTTTGATTCCAATGTATTGAAAGAGGCTCAGAATTAGAATTATTATTATCATAATTATCAGAATTATTGATATCAATATAGGCAGTGGCATCCTTGATGGCCAATTATAAAAATATAATACAGTGTCTTCAAAAACTGAACTATACACAGATACGTGGACATGGACATTAGATCCATGCACACAGATGGATTGCTTATTTAAATAAATTCAGTGGCTCTTCTAATCATTAACACAAAGGTAAATAAATACTTTTGCACAAAGCATCATTGAATATAAATTATTTTCAGTCATAAAATTATTCACTCATAAAATCACCCTGCAAAATTACTTGGTTACTGAATATGTCGGCCAATTTTATCACGTGCATTTGGTACCTTAGTGTATTGTACAAAACATTGAATGTGACATAAAACTTTCTGGAATTATTTTATGCACTTGATGATCTTGAGGTATTTGCTATATGGCAGCATGACATAAATTATGATAAAACTTTATAAACACTTTGAACAAATGAATGGATACAATTTGCAACATTTGAGAATATTCCAAAAACCTATCAAAAGGGAAAATAGCTCCAAGCTGAAAGGTTCAGTAACCGCCAAGCCTATAAATTAAATAATATTTTTCAAACCCGAAATAAATTTTGCCTTAGGGCTCATGTTTGCCTGGACTAAGTCCAAACAATGACAATCAGGTTTTTCTCTTACAAGCTCCTTTACAAAGTAATCTGAAAGCTTTTATTCCCCACTGAATTATTGCAAAATTACTATAATTGGGACCAAGATATCATTCATTCTGCAGAGAATGAATTAATGGATGCTTAACCATTTATTCAGCCATTAGTGTTGATTGACTGGAGACATAATCTTTTTTTTTTTTTAAACCTATTCATGTAGAAAGAAATGAAAACGTATTCTCAAAGGAGAAAAAATGTTCCACCCTTCTAAAACACGAGCCTAACCTTTCAAACAATCACGTTCTATTATTTGACTTTAACTTCTATTCCATTTGCCCCAGCTGCCTTATTCTGGGGGTGAGATCTCTTATGCTGATTGCTTTGTATATGAATTGTTTAAATGACAAACTAAGCATTTAATAAGTAGTTCTATCTTAAGCTGCTAAGTAACTTTGAGCCCTTTGTTGAAACATATCTGAGAGTTTTACATGATGTTGACATATACAGAGGCTTATTACAGAGAGAGGTAATGTGGCAACCACTTAAAAAAATAATACAAGAAGACATGAGAAAGAAACTCAGGACTGCCCAACTTTGATCCTTGTTGATATTAGAAGGAAAGAAGATGAAACACATTCAGAGTTTCAAAATTCTGTCTGTACAGCCTACATTAATAACGCAAATTTCTAGTGTGTTGTATATGTCTGTTTCTTGACCTGGTCTACCTCAAGAGCCTTCCCTTGCAGCTTTATTCTCCTGTGGAAGATAAAATCTTCTAACCATATGCTTTCTTCAGATATACTCATAAATCAGTTCCCCAGGAAAGGAAATTCAGAGTCATATATAAATAATATGCACAATGACTAAAGTCAAGCTTCTCAGGGTGAGCAACCTTTTGATGAATCAAGGCACATTTAACACATTGGGGAAAGCTGAGGACCACAAAGTATGTACAGCCAGATGACCCAAGTTGGTAATGATGTTTAAGAGGAGGGGCTGTTGGGAAAATTTATAAAAAGAAGCCTTTTGGGACTTTTATCACAGTTGTCAGGTGTTTTCCTCCTTAGGATATGAGAAAGAGTACAGTCAGTTTCAGCAATCATAATCAAGGGGGCTCAAAGGCCTACAAAACAAGATAGTTGGACCCTGCATGTGAGACCAAGGATTGCAGTTTGTCCATACCCTGCCTTAAATCAGCATTCCATGAATCTTTAAGAACAAACAGATAGTATTGTGAGAGAATTATCCATCTGGTTCAGTTCCAAGCTGGGAGAAAGACACTGGAAACATGGAGGCTGATTGGAAAGATGGTTTATTGATATGATGAAGCAGAATCACATGTTGATTCTGTGGCAGCTGTACAAAATGGGGTTCATAGGTGTGGTGGTGTGGGGGGTGTTATTTCTTCTTTGCCTTTGCATTGAAGCTTCCGCGTTCCTGTGCAAGGAACGTTGTATTCTATTTTAAAAAAAAAAAACAAATTTTATTAATTTTACAAAACTAAAACAACAACAACAACAACAACTCGACAACACATACATACATTTGAAGAGTAGAAAGAAAAAGGAAAATGGGGATAGGTGAGAAGGAACAGAGAAAATTTAAAAAACACAATTTTTCTTATTTTCAACAGTTTGTAAGATTTTTCTTCTCGTTAATTATGCCATATCTGCACTACCCTTGTCTAAACAAAAATTTGTACATCACATCAATTATAATTTATACCTATCTTGGATGCTATAAGTCTTATCTTGTTTTCTAACCATTTATACCAAATAGTTCCAGCTATTATAATATATTTGTAATTATCTTTTGTTTTTTAAGCCAAATTTAATCGTGTCCATTTCTGCGGGCATATTTGAAAATTTTTTGGAAAGGTGCATCTCCTCTGTGTAAGGTATATGAAGGGTGATTCCAACATTGAGCGAAGGCGCAATGTGGCCACTGTTAGCTTGTGTTATGTTTGTTATGTTCATTTCACTAAAAGGAAAGAAATGAGAATGTGATTCTATTGGTGTTGTAGATTCCTATGGGGTCATGTAAAGGATTAATGTAATGGGATCATAGCTGGGCTCTATAGGGTAAGTAGAGAATGCCAAAATCCTGGTGCTTGTCTAGAGCTAAGTTTGGCTGAAGCTTGGATTGCTCCTGAAGATGGTGCAATGAACGGGGCCTTGGTGTTCTGAAAGGGTGTTGAGCAATTCCCATTAGTGTCTGAATGGCTTTCGTGCTGTGGATGGTTCTTGAGTGAGGGCTATCTATCATTCTGCTCTTTTGTTCAGACTTTGCTTGGCCAAGGGAATTTCAAAATATCCTTGTCTTTGAATGGATTACCAAATCATGCATTTGCTAAAAAGTGGCTACCTTCAGTGTGTCGGGCTTGAAGGCTACTTTTTTGAATATGGTTGGCCCAATCCATTTCTTAATTGGCGCGCAATATATATCTGCTGGGCATTAAGAAGACTGAAGTTATGTCTTTCCTGCCTCTAAAAACATGTTTCTCCATTTCTCTATTTAGAAGAAAAAAATATATAGTCTGCCGTTTTTAACATTTTCCTCTAAAAATGTTTCATATCTTCTAGGAGGGTGGATGCTGACTCTTTTTGCAGTATGATAGGGGACTTTGGCTTTCCTCCCTAATTTGTAGTTTTGTGCCAACCAGACCTAAGTCTTGCAGTGGTGTTCCAACAAGTTAGTTCATAGAAATTCAAATTCTATGTTGGGGATCAGATAAACAGATAATCAGCCAGTTGGATTAGGGACTTTGTAGGCCATCTAGTCGCAACCCCTCCAACCGGAAGCATGAGACCCTACATTCCACCTTTCCTGACAAATGGCAGTCCATCTCTTCTTGAAAGTCTCAAGTGAATGGCGCTCCACAACTTTCGAGGGCAAGCTCTTCTGTTGGAATTGACTGTTCTCACTTGTCAGTAAAGTTTCTCCTATCTTTTTCTCTTAATATCTCTCATTGTTCAGTTTCCATCCATTATTTTCCTTGTGCGTGGCCTACAGGTTCACTTTTAGAAATAGCTTGACCCCTTCCTCTCTGTGGGCCAGCTGCCTCAAATATTAAAGACTGTTATCATTGTTTCCCTGGTCCTTTCTTCCCCTAGACTAAGCCCATGCCAGTTCCTGTAACTGTTCTTTTTTTAAAAAAAAAAGTTTTATTATTTTTTCAGATTAAAACATACACTTAAACACCAAGATAAAAACATCAGCCTTATTCTTCCAACTTATGTCATATTTCAGTGTGTCGGTTGTTTACCATTTGATTTTTTTTTGGTGGCATCCACTGTCAATAGTCATTCACTTCCAATTTATTTGTATATTTGTTCTTCATATTATCTATCATTTATAGTATTTCCCAAATTTTATTCATTTGTACATCATTGGGTTAATAATGGCATTTGACGTATTACTAGGTTTTTGTTCATTAGGTATTGCAAGATAATACATTATTTTAATTGGTTTTATTTTATGAAAATTTTCTATCCCATATTTATTATATATAATCTATTTTATAAAGATAATACTATCTTTATTATATTTCTTTTATATTCTAAATTGTTCTAAGATATTTCATATACCGGAATTTTATTTGTTTATTGTGCTAAGGCCATTGGGAAAGGATAAAGTCCAAAGTCTTATAAAATTGTTTATTTCTTCTTGTTCTCTAAATTTCAAATTTCCAATCTACGCTTATTTTAGCGCATTCTATTATTTTCTCTATAACTCTGCGATCCTTCTCTTTGTGTTGGTTGTTAAATTCTCTCACAGTTCATGTTTGCCAGTTTTTTTAGGAGACACAATCGCGTATGTTGTGTAATTCTACTTTAGTTTACAGATTAAATGAGGGTTTCAATTTTCTCACTGGTATTATTTGCAGGTAAATTATTCCCAATAAAAATATTCTGGTTTTCAAGTCTACCTGTGTTTTTTTTGTCCATTTTTTCCAACCATGTGTGGATTTAGTCGGCAATTATCTTTTAGCCTCCCACACGTCCACGATTTCAACATACTGGTAATATGAGACGACATTCTTGATGACATTTCCACATTTTTCAGATTTATTCTTGAACATTCTTGCTAATTGCTTGTTGGGGTAGAATGCCACCTGTAAAGCATCTTATACAAATGTTGTCTTTATGGATGCTCTGCCACATATTTGTCATTTTTATAATAGCCTCTCAGGATGCGCGTACCGGAAGCAGGTTACTACGAAGCGGCTGGCAAGATGCAAAAATGTCGTGTTCGCAGCAGCAACCTAAGCAACACCGTGAGAGAGCGAAAAAGAGGTTAAGAGAGATTGGATATACAAGTCCAGAATGATGAGTGTTGTAGGCGGCAGAAAGTGATTAAAAGTCATTGACAGCAATACGTAACAATGGTATATTATATTGTATATAGTTATGTCGATTTACAGGGTGGCATTCTACCCGCAATCAAGAAAGTAGCGCTACAGATGGTTCAAGAAAACCTAGTCACTATATTTGCTGAAAAAATGTTGGAATGCTTGAGATCCATGAACACATGTCTGCTTCGGATATTAACCATATAATGCTGGTGGACGTTTGTGCGGACGCGCTAGATAGATATAAGGACTAAGGCAAGAACATGACATATAAAAACACAATAGAACCTTGAAACCAGAAATTATTATTTTTGTTGTGAATTTTACGGTGATCGAACGAGTAGTTGCCGAGGATACAGTGAGGAAATTGAAATATTTTAATTGATATAATGTTGAGAGAGAGAGGGGATTGATTGTTATTTATCTAAAGGAAACTGGGAAAATTGAGAAAATAACAACACAGGTATACTGAAGTTATTAAGAAAATAATCAGAATGCGCTAAAATATAGTAGATTGAATTTGAAATTAGAGAACAAGAAGATAAACAATGTTTATGAAGATTTGGGATTTATTTTACGGCAATGGTTAGAACAAGTAAAATATGGTCAATGAAATATCTATGAACTTTAGAATTATAAATTAATATATATTAAGACTGTATTATCTTTAATCGATAAGGTTGATAATATAATAATGGGATAGGAATTTTCAGTAAATAAACCAATAAAAGTAGGTATTATCTTTGCAATACATGAAACAGAATGAATAGTTATTTTGTTCTAAATGTTATGATTGATTAACAAATGGATGTCAAGTATTGTGGGAATATGTTGAGTAGATACATATGAGAACATATTACAAATAATTGGAAGTGATGACTATGAACAGTGATGGCACAAAAAAATCTGTGTAAACCAACCGATCACATCTGTATACTATAAGGTGGAAGATGGCTTGATGGTTTTTATCTTGTGTTTGTGTATGTTTGTCCTTGAAAAATAATAAAGATTTTTTTTTTTTAAAAGAACAGTTACGGAACCTGGGCAGGATTGCTAGTCTAGTGAACGAGAAGGACGCATGGGAAGACATGAATACAGTCTTTCAATATTTTGACGAGCTGCCACAGAGAGGAAGGGGGTCAAGCTATTTTTCTAAAGTGCCTGTAGGCAGACAAGGAATAATGGATGAAACTGAACAATGAGAGGATTTAATAGAAAAGAAGGAGAAAACTCTTTCCTGAACAGTGAGAACAGTCAACCAACAGAAGAGCTTTGCCCTCGGAAAAGTTGTGGGAGGCGCCATCACTGTGAGACTGTTCAAGAAGAATGTGGACTGCCATTTTTCAAGAAATCGGTGTCGAGGGGGTTCCTTGCTGTGGTTGGGGAGGCTGTGGGACCAGACTGCAGCCTACAAGTCTTCCACTACTCTGATTATCTGTTTATCTGATTTGCCCATACATTTGTTATTGGTATTATACTACTTGTGAGAACCGCAGCTCGGCAGATAGAGTCTGGTTGCCCTAAAGATTAGGTGAGGAAAGCAGCCAATCCCCTCTTCATATGACATTAAGCCTGCAAAACAGATCAGCCAGTCCACCCGCTTCTGAGGAACGAATAGAAACATTTTGTTTAGTGAACTGTATGAAGAGCGGTATGAAATAGTTCATAGTTCCTTAAATCGAGAAATGGGAGAACACATGTTTGAGCTTAAGCGCGACAGAGAAGAGATACTCAGTCTTCTTAGTGCACCCAGGATATAGTCTTTTATATTTCTCATGCGGCCAATTTCATCAGAAGAATGGTCAGCAACGCTGATTTCAAAAGTAGCCTTCAAGCCGAACTGAGGAGGCACCTCGTATTAGATAAATGAAGATTGGTAATCTTTCGATCAAGACGAGGTATTTTGAAATTTCCCTGCACAAAGTCTGAAAGCAATGGCAGGACATATACCACCTACTCATAGGAAGCCAGCCAGCATCAACGGCTGATACACACATGATGGAATTGCTCACTACCCTTTAGATATCACATAATGTCCTTCAATTCACCATCTCGAGAGCATCCATTGCTTCAGCCGAACTTAGCTCAGACAGCACTCTATGGATTTGGCATTTGCCTCTTTAACTATATAGAGCCGAGCTTGATCACTCTATCTGAGAGCGATGATCCCATAGGAAGTCTGACATAACAGCCAATAGAATACACATTCATTTTTTTTTTTTTATGTGAAATGCGAAAGTAACGATTCACACATGACTAAGCAGTGGGCCCATATTGGCCTTCGCTAATGTTTGGGAGTAGCTCAGCCCTCATATACCTTCCAAGAGGAAGATGTACTCTCCAAAATATATTTCAAATTGCGCAGAAATGACAGATTAAATTTGGCTTTAAAAAAACAAAGATAATTCATATATTATAATATGCTGGAACTATTGGTATGAGCAATGGTAGAACAAGATAGAGACTTTAATATCATAAGAAGATATAATTTATTATGAGGATGTATCAAATCTTGTGTTAGTAACATATAGGTGGCAGATATTGGCTAGCATAATTAGAGAAGAACAACGCACTCTTGCACACAATGTGTGAAAAATAAGAATGTTTTTTTAAATTTCTCTCTGTTCCTTTCTCCTATCCCCTTTTCCGCTTTCTTCTACTCTTTCATGTATGTATGTGTGTCGAGTTGTTGTTGTTGTTGTTGTTTTAGTTGTACAATAATAAATTTGTTTTTTTTTTTTTTAAATAGAATACACTTGTTCTGTGCACGCGGAACGGGAAGCTCAATGCAAAGGCCAAGAAGAAATAACCCCCCCACACAGCACACTGAACCCCATTTTGTTCAGTCTGCCGCATGAATTCATGTGATTCTGCTTCAGTCAATAAACCATTCTTCCTCAGCAGTCCTCCATGTTTATCCAGTGTCTTTCCCAGCTTTGGAACTGAACGAATGGATAATTCTCTCATCAATACTTTCTGTTTGTTCTTAAAGGATTGCATGGAATGCTGATTAAGTGGCAAGGGTATGCGCAAACTGCAATTGCCCTTGGTCTCGATCACTGCAGGGGCCAACTATGCCTTTGTTTGTAGGCCCTTGGCCCCTGATTATGATTGCTGAAGACTGCACCTGTACTCTTTCTCATTATCCTAGGAGGAAAAGCACCTGACAACTGTGAGTAAAAGCTCCAAAGGCTTTTTTTTTATAATTTTCCCAACAAGCCCCTCCTCTTAAAACATTCATTACGTCAACTTTGGGTCATCTGCTTGTACATATCCTTTGTGGTGCCTTCAGTTTTCCCCATGTGTTTAAATGTGCCTTGATTCACAAAGGTTGCTACTCTGAGAATGCTTGACTTTTAGTTCATTGTGCCATATTATTTAGTAATGACTCTGAATTTCCTTTCCTGGGATGAACTGATTTTTGAGTATATCTGAAGAAAGCCATTATGGTTAGAAGATTTATCCTCCACAGAGAATAAATCTGCTAAGGGAGGCTCTTGAGGTAGATCCAGGTCGAGAGAAACAGACATTATACAACACACTGTAGAAATTTTGCGTTATTAATGTAGCCTGTGTAACTGACAGAAATTTTTGAAACCTGAGTGTGTTCATCCTTCTTCTGTCCTTCTAATATCAACAAGGATCAAAGTTGGGCAAGTCCATGAGAATTTCTTTTCTCTATGTCTTCTTGTAATTATTTTTTTAAAAGTGGTTGCGATCATACCTCTCTGCTGTAATTAAGCCTGCTGTTTATATGTCAACATCATTGTAAAACTCTTCAGATATGTTTCAGACAAAGGGCTCAAAGTTACTTAGCGACTTAAGATAGAACTACTTTATTAAATGGCCTTAGTTTTCCATTAAAGCAAGTTCATGATACAAAGCACATTCAGCTATCAAAGAGGATCTCACCCCAGAATAAGGCAGCTGTGGGCAGAATTGGATATAGAAGTTAAAGTCAAATAAAGAGACGTGATTGTTTGAAAGGTTAGGCTTCGTGTTTTAGAGTTGGTGAACATTTTTTCTGCTTTGAGAATACGTGTTTTCAATTCTTTCTACATGGATAGGTTTAATAAAAAAAAAAAGATTATGTCTCCAGTGCAATCAATCATCCACTATGGCTGAATAAATGGTTTAAGCATTCCATTAATTCATTCTCTGCAGAATGAATGATATTTGGTCCCAATTATAGTAAATTTTGCATTAATAATTCAGTTGGGGAATTAAAAGCTTTCAGATTACTTATTTGTAAAAAGGAGCTTGTAAGAGAAAAACCTTGATTGTCATTGTTTGGACTTAGTCCAGGCAAACATGAGCCCTAAGGCAAATTATTTTTTTTCGGTGTTTGAAAAAATATTTATTTATTTATAGGCTTGGCGGTTACTGAAACCTCAGCTTGGAGCTATTTTCCTTTTGAGCATATGTTTTTGTGGAATATTTCAATGTTGGCATAATTGTATCCATTCATTTGTTCATATAGTGTTTTATAAAAGTTTATTATGCTAATTTATGTCCATGCTGCCATAATAGAAATAACCTCATAGACCTCATCAAAAGTGCATAAATAATTTCCAGAAATTAGTTTTTATAGTCACATTCAATGTTTTGGGTAACAATATCACTAGTACGCAAAATGCACCGTGATAAAATTGGGACCGACATATTCAGTAACCATAGTAATTTTGCAGGGTGTATTTTATGATGTGCATAATTTTATGATGAAAATAATTTTATATTCAATGTATTCTGCTTTGTTTGCGATAAGTATTTATTTACCTTTGTGTTATATGATTAGAAGAGCCAACTGAATTTAAGTTTAACATAGTCAATCCATCTGTGTGCATGGATTAATTGTCCATGTCCACTGTATCTGTGTATAGTTCAGTTTTTTTGGAAGACACTGTATTAATTTTTTAATTGGGCCATCAAGGAATGCCACTGCACTATATTGTATCAGTGTTTATAATTTCTGATAATTTATGATAATAATATTCTAATTCTGAGCCTTCTTTCAATACATTGGAAATCAAAATGTTTTTTTAGATTTAGAGGTTTTGTTTTTACGGTGGGGCATTTTAAAGAGTAAATTTGGCATATGCAGACTCATCATCGCATGTGGAGGTGGAAGGGATAATGATCTGGCAAATAGTAAAATAGCAGCCTTAAGAGATGGGGAACGATGCCACCAACAACTGTCTAAAGATTTTTGCTGTTCCTAACTTAAAATGTAAGAAAGTACATTTTATTTGTGCAGGCATTTTGGTCAAAAAGATATTCAATTAAGGTTCTAGCAATTTATAGTCTGCACTTAATGTAAAGAGAGATTTTAAGATTTGCTAGTAGTTGAAGAAGTGCATAAAGCAGCTGACAAGAATGACGCTTTGTCCAGAAGTTGATAGGAAGTATGAGAAACGAAAAAGCTCAAAATAATTCCTGCCCCGATTTTGTTTTTGTCATAAGATGGGAACCAATGAGAAACTTTGAAGTTTCAAGATTCTGTAGTTTATATTCTGTACAATACAGGTATCGCTGCACTCTTTTCTATTTTTCAAAATGTCTCTCGCGCAGCAGGATAGAGAAAAGAAGCCGACTCTCCCTGTCTTTGAGAGGAGAGCAGAACTCACAGAACGCGCGTGCTGGCGAAATAAGAAAACATTGATAAATCATTGAGTCTCAATGCAGAAACAAAGAGAGAGGTCCTGATCCTAATTCTCAGCCTTGGTTGTAAAGGTTTAACATTGGTTTACACGTTGGATGTTTAATAATAGCATTCTCCCCTGAGGCATTTAAACAAGCACACGACTAAATATGAAACAATAAATACAATGAAGGCAAATCTTTATTAAACAGGTGACCAAGATTTATATGCAGTTCTTTTTATGTTTTGCAGGTTATCTGTTTGTATTTTGTTT
>BHFT01039060.1:0-11611 GCA_004320025.1 Laticauda laticaudata
CTCAGATTCAGAATTCTTTTGTTGCTACCACTTGACTTCCAGTAAAAGATATCTTTTCTCTAATAAAGAGAGTCTAAGTATTTCTTTCTTGGATTTTGAATGGAGCACCAGCTGACACTGTCAGTGCATATCCAGTGCCGGTAGTTCAGCACCTTTTGCATTCCCTGGGCCGTGGGAAATTTTTTGCTAAATTGGACCTGGCCCAGGCTTACCAGCAACTGTCTGTGGATGAGGCAACTGCAGAAGCCCAGACTATTGTGACACACCAGGTTACATTTAAATGCAACAGGTTCCAATTTGGAGTCAGCATAGCCCCTGGTCTATTCCAAAATACTATGGAGAGACTGCTGCACAATATCCCAGGGGTCGTCCCTTACTTCAACAACATGATAATTTCTGCTGAAGATCGGACACAGTTCATGCAAAGAGTGAGGATTGTGTTGGAACATTTTCAAGAGGTGGGCTTAAATTAAAAAAAGGACAAATGCTACATTGCTGTACTGCAAGTGGAATTCTTGGGCTTCCTAATAGATGGGTCAGGCATCCGACCCACCAGCAGCAAGCTGAGAGCCATCAAGGAAGCCCCAAAGCTGCAGGATAAAACAGAACTGTATGCATTCTTGGGTTTACTTAATTTTTATAATATATTTCTTCCACAGAAAGCGACAATAGTGGAACTGCTTGACAGACTGCTCAAAAAAAAAACAACCTTTGGACTTGGGGGCCCCACGAAGATGCATCATTCTGTGAAATAAAATACATTTTAATGTCTGAAACTGTGCTCATACAGTATAGTGAGACACTGCTGCTATCCCTAACCTGTGATGCATCGCCATACAGAATCAGAGCAGTACCGAGCCACAAGCTGCCTAATGGGAAGGAAGCCCCCATAGCCTATTACTCAAAGACCTTGTCAAAGGCAGAAAGGAATTACGGCCAAATCAACAAGGAAGCCCTAGCCATCATAGCCAGAGTGAAACGTTTCCATGAGTACCTCTATGGCAGACCCTTCGAGCTGATAACCAACCACAAGCCGCTGCTGGGCATTCTTTCAGGAGACAGACTCACATTAAACATCCTATCATTAAGGATGTTTTCCTGGCAACATACAACTACAAGCTGCTCCACAAACCCAGAAAAGAAATATCCTATGCAGACGCCTCAGCAGATGCCCCCTGCCAGATCTTGTTGAAGATCCAGTTCCCACCACTTCTGTGTTGCTTGCTGAGAATCTCGATCCTGTCAGTGGACATCACAAGACTTATGGCAAAAGACAGAACCTTGGCGTGGGTTTTGAACTGGGTGTGGAGGGGATGGCTGGACACAACCGAAGGGAACAAATTCACACCATTTAAAAATAGACAATTAGAACTGTCAGCTCTGAAGGGTTGTTTGTTATGGGGGAAGAGGGTGATTGTACCGCTATAGTTAAGGAAAAGGGTTTTGGAACTACTGCATGAAGGGCATCCAGGCATAGTGTGGATCAAGGCTCTAGCCAGGAGCTACATATGGTGGCCGGGGCTGGACAAAGACATTGAAACCTGGGTCTCTGCAAGCCCACCTGCCAAGAATCCTGCCCCCCCCACAACACCCCCCCCTAAAATGGGAAAAGCCGTCGGCACCATGGGCTCATATATATGTTGATTTTGCGGGGCCATGCCAAGGGCAAACATTCTTATTGGTGGTCGATGGCCACTCTAAGTGGTTAGAGGTTGTCATCATTAAGTCCACAATGACTGAGGTTACGATAAGGGCATTAAGGAAGCTGTTTGCCACCCATGAGCTACCCGATGTGCTGGTCTCCAACAATGGCCCTCAATTCACAGCACACCAATTTGAGGGTTTCCTTGCCAAATTGGGGGTCCACCATGCCCTATCAGTGCCAGCACACCTGGCCACTAATGGGCAAATGAAGAGAATGGTTAGAACAACCAAAGAAAATTTAAGGAAAATGGCCCCCGGGGATTAGCAAGAGAAGAAGATAGATAGAATGCTGCTAGCACAACACATAATACCCAGTGTAACAACACACAGAACCCCAGCAGAAATGCTCATGGGCAGGAAACTAAGGACAGCTCTTGACAGGGTCCATCCCAATTACACTAATGACACCTCACTAGACTACATTGGGAAGTACAGAATATTTACACCAGGGGACCAGGTTTATATTCACAACTACATGGGAGGGGCAACCTGGATTCCGGCTAAAATAATAGAAAGCACTGGGCCCAGATCATACAGAGTAGAGGTGGATGGGGAAAAACATGGAGCTGGTACATAGAGCAACTGCGGGGCTGCATAACCCAGCCCCTGCAAGAAACCGAATACCAAAAAACACAACTGGCCTTAATTAAAATCAGAGAACCAGAAACTCCACTAAGACCTCTATTCACTAATTCAAACCCAAGTAAATAATGGGGAACTTAGCTTTGGGTTAAGAAGTCCAGCATAGTACTTCTGGGGCCTCCAGCTCGACAGAATCTGCCATGCCTCCAGGAACCTTTGAGACAGTTCCAAGGGCAGAGTCTGGAGCAGGGGTGGACCCGTCCACACAGGCCGCCACCTCAGGAACAACTGAATTGCACAGGCTCAGTCGCACCCACCAAAATGCACCTACCTGTGTAACTACGTCTGCCAAACAGTCTTTGATTGGATGACTTAACTAAAGGGAAAGGTGTGTTAAATATTCATTGATGCTTCATTAATATGTATGTGCTTAATATGTAGAGTGGAGTCTGATGTCAGACTCCACTCATTGGTCCAGCCACTGGTAGGAATAATGAAGCTCCGTCAGAGGATAAAATGTTGGACAGCATCAACTATAAAAGCCAGTGATGGCTGCAGCTCGCTTGTCAGTCTTCAAGATCTTCTATTGTCGCTTTGCATCTTTCGGCTGTCATAAGTAATGGGGGGAGGAGGGGGGAAAAGTATGGGAAGTGAGCTGGAGGTGTTACATTTTTTCTGTTGTGTAAAATGAGGAGGGGGGAGCATACATTAGAGTTAGGTTTCTATTTCTCGCTTAGCTTTCTTTTCTCTGCGCAACTGCAATCCGTTANTCAACGGACAGAGGCCTCATCACCACCTGAAGATGCCCACATGATCATATTCACAACTTCTAATTGGAAGATTCATCTGAACTATTGGGGGTGGGAACAATTCCATCACTTTGTATTTGTGATTCATGCGCCTAATTTATCAGATTCAGAATTCTATGGTTGCTACCACTTCATTTTCAGTAAAATATATCTTTTCTCTAAAGAGTCTAAGTATTTCTTACTTGAATTTTGAATGGAGCACCACTTGACACTGCTGTTTTTTTCCTGCACTTTTGAAGTAAACTTTCTGCTACTCCTACAGTCCTGCTCCTTCCTTTTTGCGCACCTACTTAACCATAATGGCTGAGTATTTGATCCTTCATATGTCAAAAAAATATATAAAGTTAAAGGATAAACCAATAAAAACAAATTTGAAAAAAGAAAAGGCTCAGGAAAGAAAAAGAGTGAAAGTCTAAAAAAGAAAGAAGAAAAGAAGGAAAACTGAAAAAGAATGACTTCCAACTTTCTTTGGTACAGATTTAAGTAAAAGATATATCAAACTCTTACTCTAAGATTAACATTTGTGTACATTATTTCCATAATCCCATATCTAATCATCAAAGACCCAGATCAACTTTTAATTTCAGTTTCTCACGGAAAGTCCAGTGATGGATCTTATCACTTTAACCACTGTTTGTTAAGGAAACCACAACTGATTTATTTAATTGCACCAAACTCTCAGTAAAACAGGAATGGAAAATTCTAAACTCTAGTCTAGACCCATACTTTTCAACTTTGGCAACTTTAAGGTGCATGGACTTCAATTCCCATAATTCCTGAGGCAGCATGAAGTTCGCTTATCTTAAACCTGTCAAGACTGAGAAATGCTGAACTACAGTTAGGGATTTTTCCATTCCTCTTTTACTGGTTCTTACTTATAAATGATCATAATGCAAAATCCTCACTTCCACTCCATCCCAGCATTCAGAATTCCCTCACTAACCTGCTTTCCAGCTCAATTCTCCTGTATTTGTTACAGGGCAACAAAAGAAGACTATGTGACTACCAGTTTTTTAAAAAGTGCAAGTATACTAATGCTGGAAGTGTTCGATGAAGTACTGTTAGATGTGAAAGTACCAAACTCATAGACCGAAGTATACATTACTCTCATACCAAAAGAGGACTCAGACTTACAACAGATAAAAAATTATAGGCCAATATCTTTATTGCATGCAGATTATAAAATATATATATATCCTTCTTGTTCTTATTCTTAATCCCAATTCCTCAAAGTCTATTATATATGTCTCATGTTCAACTTCTTTTTTCTTCTTTTGTATTATCTGTTGTTCCTTTTGTTCCATTTCACTGGTCCCTCTTTTTTCTAGCTCCTCCTCCTTCTTTGCTCTTCCTTCTTCTATGATCACCATTTCTGAATTTTCTTCTATATTATGTATTTTAGAGCATAAATCCAACATTTTGTTCCACATCTCATTCATGGCTCAAATGTCCATCTTTATTTCTTTACATATATCACTCATCTTTATATTGCTTATTGTTCCAATTGTCCAATATCCAGTAAGTTTTATTTTATTTAAACCAGTGTCTCCTTTTTATTTTAAAATGTCAATGTTCTCAAATCTTTATATCCCAATGTTAATCAGACCAAGTCACCAATCATTCCAGAGGTAGTATTCTCCTAGCCTTACTTTTTGATTATGATATATTTCAACTTCCAGGGGTCTTATTATAATCTCTTTCTTTTATTCCTTTTTTAAATTTCTTCCTTAAATAAAATCGTTAGCTTGGAGGGATCTACAGGATTCTTCTTTCATCAACAAGTGGCGCTTTTAGTCCAGTTTCACCGCCACCCTTTTTCCGTTTTTTTATTTAGCTTCACCAATTTGAAAAGTCAAATATTTCTCTTTCAAACAATTATTTACAGCATTCAAATTAATGCCTTTCGATACCAAATCCTGTCCGATCACCAATTCGAAATAAATATTCTTCCAAATTAATTCCTTTTCAATTTTAAAGTTTTTTTGAACTCTTTATATTTCCCAATTTCTTCTCTCTTCCATCCGACACTAGCACAATTCTTTATTCTTATTTTTCTCTGTTATAATCTTTTGGTGAAGCAGTAGGAAAAAGGAATTATAAATGATAAATCATATTAAATCATATTTTGCTTTTCTCTCATATATGTATTAGTAAAAGTCAATAGGTTATATTTAACAAAGGCTAGCTTCCTGTTATTATACTAGGCATAGTGTTGTGAAAACCATAAGAATATTGAAATAAAGAAGTTGTAGTAACCACTTTACTGTAACCAAGGGGAAACATGAAAAAGTACAGATGGTGTAAGATAACTGAATAGTCATAATGACACCTGTTATTTCCTCTTTAATACTTCCGTTATAGAAATGGAAGCAAAGATATAACATATTATCTAAATTTGGTAAAATGTATTAATGTAAACGTCCATGTCTGTGTTGAGGTCATAAAGGATATAAAAATGTAACCATAGAGGGGAAGGGGAGTTCAGAATCTGCCATGCTAATGCTCTGAACCTTTGTGCACAAATAAAAACCTGTACTCTCCAACCTTTCATGGTCTTGTGTCCTGATTTGGAAGCAAGATTTGCTGCAACATTGGGGTAGTACAAATAAAATAGATTCTTCTTACCCTTCTCCAAACACCATTCTCAATCTCCACTCCAGCGCTGCGCTGGAGTGTTTTTTGGCTGTCCCAATTTTGTAGTGGCCATTTTGGCATGCTCTGCTCTCCATCATGGTGTAGAGAACAAGCTTGGGTTTCTACAGGGGAGTTGCATTCTCCCTCGGGACTTCACCGGGCGCCTCTCCTTAGCTTTGCCACTCCTCTGAGGTGGTCTTTGGCTCCATATAGAGCCCATAAATGGCAAGAAGCCAGCACAGGAATGGAGACCTCTGTTCGCTGCTTCTGATCTCATTGCAATGTCAGCCAGAAGTCAACAATCTTCTATTTCTAAAGTTTATTCATTCTTTCACCCAGGTTAGTGCCGTGGCCTGATAGTAGTGCTCCAATCTGGAAGACCAAAGCCCCCATTATTTTTAGATTTGTGCATCATTTTCAGTCTTATTCTCACTCTTTTCCTTTGCCATATGAATTTTAAAATTATTGCATTTAGTTCATCAAAATATTTTTTCTCTAGCTTTATAGGTATCATTTGAAACAAAAACAATAGCTTTGGCAGTATATTCATTTTTATAGTTGCTATTCTCTCTATCATTGATAATTGCAATTTTTCCATTTCTCCAAGTCCATTTTTATTTGTTATATAAATCTTGTATAATTATCTTCTTTGATTATTACACATCTAGCTCTTATGTAAATTCCCAAGTATTTTACTTTCTTAACTACCTGAAGGTCTATTTTTGTCAATTCAGTTTTCTGTTTATCCGTAAGCTTAACTAGTATTTTTGTTTTTTATTTGTTTATTCTCAGTCCTGCCACTTCTCCATATTCCTCTATTTTTCCTATTAACTTAGGACCGGTTTCCAGTGGTTCTTCTGGTACAAATACCAAATCAAAGGCTTGTAGTTTGTATTTTTCTCTTTTTTATTTCTGGATCTTGTCTAATGTTTCTATTTAGCACTTCCAGTGTTAATATAAATAGTAATGGGGATAACAGGCATCCTTGTCTTGTGCCTTTTTTTATATTAAAATTTGCTGTTGAGTCCCCATTCACTATCACTTTTGCCAATTGTTTGGAATATATTGTCTTAATCATGTTTATAAACTTCTCACCACAGTCCATACATTCTAATTGTTGGAACTTAAATTGCCTATTTACATTATCAAATACTTTCTGTGCATCTAGAAAATCAACGGCATTTATATTTCAGAGTCTACTTCATAATATTCCAGCATATCTAAAATAAATCATAGGTTATTCTTAATTTGTCTTTTAGGTTTAGTAACTTTATCTAGTGTTCTTGGCAACCTTGTACAACCTTGGCAAGGCTCGTTCTTATCAGAGACAATTCATTTGAAACAGTCTTTTAACTGTGAAGGAATGGAATTTGTAAATAATCATTAAAAAAATTTCTGTTACCTCTGTTTCATGTTTGTTTCCTTGGAACAAGGTTTGGGTCAGAACACTAGAATGTTCTTGATATCAATTGGAAAATTAATTTTGCACCAAGTGAGAAATCAAATAGGTTCCTAAACAACCTAGCCGACAACTTTGTTGTCCAAAAGGTAGAGGATGGAACTAGAGGGACAGCCATACTGGACTTAATTCTTAAAAACACAGAAGTGATAAGAGGGAGTTGAAACTGCAAGAACTTTGGATGAGAGTGACCATGTCATACAAGAATTCAACATAACACAAACAAAAGCAACAGAACATAATGCCACCAGAGGCTTAGATTTTAAAAGAGCTGATTTTAATAAATTCAGAGAGAACTTGGGAAAGATTCCACGGATGAAAATCCTAAAGGGAAAAAACACTCAAGAATCTTGGAAAACTCTGAAAAGTACGATCATAGAAGCCCAGACCAGCACAATACCACTGAGAAAGAAAAGAAGAAGAAAAAGAAAGAAAGAAATCCAAGAAGAAACCAGCATTGCTGCACAAAGATCTCTCTGGCAAATTGAAAGACAAAAAGAACAAGTACAAAAAATGGAAAGTGGACACATAACCAAAGCAGAATGTCAGCAGATAGCCATAATTTGCAAAGACGAAGTCAGGTCGGCAAAAGCTCAGAACAAAGACTTGCAGCAAAAGTCAAAGAGAATTAAAAAAAGTTTCTTCCAAGATATAAATAACAGGAAAAAAATCAAGGAAACAGTCGTCCCACTAAAGAGGGAAAATGGCAAGGAATTAACAGGCAACATAGAGAAAGCAGAGCTGCGTAACTCATTCTTTGCATCAATCTTTACGCAAAAACAAACCATAACTCAATCCACCAAAAACAACTGGAATAGACAGACCAAAAATAATTGTTAAAATAAGCAAAAAAATTAGTAAGAGAATACTGTCTGATCTTGGTGAACACAGATCACTGGGGCCTGATGGATTACATCCCAGAGTTTTAAAGGAGCTGGCAGAGGTCATTTCAGAACCACTGCACCATATCTTTCAAAAATTCTGGAGCACTGGGGAACTACTAGAGCAGTGGTCGCCAACTAGTGGACCGGGGACCACTGGGGTCTATGAGAAAATTTTGGTGGTCTGCAGAGAAATGCCCCCCCCCAAAGCAATTAATCCAGGCTGTGCAGGAACACAAGGCTGTGCCACCCACATGGCCCGCCTACCCACTGGCTCCCATCCTTCAGCTGAGCGCAAACCTTACCTTGAGTAGAACCACAGGAGTTGGAACTGGAAGGTAAGACCAAAGGCGGGGGAGGGAAATCCACCCCGAGCTGGCTTGCTGGTGTTGGTGAGAAAGTTGGTCCCATCTTCCAGAGCTGTAGTAATAATAAGACGGGCCCTTTGGTCATCCTGGAGCAGCTCCTATAGTCCATGGCAGGCCAGTGGAGAAGCAGCTGCTCTGGGATGATCAAAGGGCCAGTCCTGTGATGACTGCAGCTCTGGAATATGGGACCGACTTTCCCACCAACGTCAGCAAGCCACCATCCAACAAAATTCATATTAGTGGTCCGTGGGATTTAAAATTATGAATTTGGTGGTCCCTGAGGTCCAAAAGGTTGCCGACCCCTGTACTAGAGGACTGAAAAAGAGCTGATCTGCTTCTCATCTTCAAAAAAGGAAAAAAAATCAGACCCAGGAAATTATAGACCAATCAGCCTAACATCAATACTGGGGAAGGTACTGGAAAAGATAATAACAAAACAGATCTGCCAACATCTAGAAACAAGTAAAGTAATGACCAGCAGTCAGCATGGGTTTGTTAAAAACAGATAATGCCAAACCAATCTTATTTCATTCTTCAACATAGTGACTAAATTAGTAGATAGCGAAATACTGTGAACGTAATATATTTAGATTTCAGCAATGCATTCAACAAAGTAGACTACAATCTACTTCTTGCTAAACTAGAAAAAAGTGGGATAGATAGCACTGCCACCAGATGGATTCACATCTAGCTGACAAACTTTACTCAATGAGTAGTCCTTTATGGGTCAAAGTCTACATGGAGGGAAGTAAGCAGTGGGGTGCCACAAGGTTCCATCTTAGGCCCAGCACTCTTCAATATCTTCATTAATGACATAGATGGAGGGAATAGAAGAGGAACTTACCAAATTTTCAGATGAACTAAGCTGGCAGGAATAG
Organism: Laticauda laticaudata; assembly: GCA_004320025.1. Lineage (NCBI taxonomy): Eukaryota > Metazoa > Chordata > Lepidosauria > Squamata > Elapidae > Laticauda > Laticauda laticaudata. The sequence goes on from BHFT01039060.1 coordinate 9,316, forward strand.
CTAACACCAAAGAAGATAGGCTCAGATCCACATGGATCTTGACAGATAAACACCGGCCCATATTTAACAAAATTAAATTCAATGTAGAGAAAAGTAAAGTCCTACCTTAGGCAGAAAAACCAAGAGTAACATATAGAGCTTGGTGAAACCAGACTCATAGCAGTAATTGTGAGAGGGATCTGAGAGGGACTTAGTGGACAACCAGCTAAATATGAGCCAGCAGTGTGCAGAGCACAGCCAAAAAGCTAATGCAATCCTAAATTTCATTACAGGAGGGATACAATCGAGATCAAGTGAGGTATTAATATCACTCTATAAAGTGGTGATAGTTGAAGACCACGGTAGAGTAATGCATCCAGTTTTTGGTCACCACATTCTAAAAAAGATGTTGAGACTCAAGAAAAAGTACACAGAAGAGCAACCAGGATGAGTTAAGGGCATTGGAAGCTAAATCATACAAAGAACGGTTACAGAAAGTGGCTTGACTAGTCTGATGAAGAGAAAGGACCAGGGGAGACATGATAGCAGTGTTCCAATAGTTGCAGGGACTACCACAGAGAAGAAGGGGTCAAGCTATTTCCTAAAGCACCTGTAGGCCAGACAAGGAATAATGGGATGGAAACTGAACAAGGAGAGATTTTATCTGGAAATAAGGAGACATTTTCTGACAGTGTGGAACAATCAACCAATGGAACAGCTTGCCGCACGGAAGTTGTGGGAGTGTCCATCACTTGAGATTTCTAGAAGAGGGTTTGGACTCCATCCTGTCAGAAATGGTGTAGGGTGCTCCTGCTTAAGGCAGTGGGTTGGACTTGACCAGGGGCACCAACCTTTGGAGCTCAGGGACCAACGCAAACCACATAATTTTAAACCCAGGGACCACTAACTGGTTCTTTGGGTGTGGCCTAATTGTGGGTGTGGCTTGGTGGTCATGTGACTGGTTGGGCATGGCTTGTATGTAAATATTATAAATATTATATAAATATTGATTTTTTTTTATTAAATAAAGGAAAAGAGCAACTTTTACCCAAAATCAGGCAAAGCAGGCAGGCAGATTGAGTTGCTCACAGAACCACAGATTCATTCATCTATCTGCCATCAGCTAGCTCAGTCTCTCACGTAAAATTTGCTTGCAAGCAAACTCACAAAATTAACTCACAACACACCATTTATATAAATATTGAATTTTGTATATAAAAAAGAGCAACTTTTACCTAAAATCAGGCAAAGCAGGAAGGCAGATTGAGTTGTTCACAGAATCATTCAGTGATCTATCTGCCATTGGCTACCTGAGTCTGTCACATAAAATTTGCTTGCTGTGAGTCTGCACTGAATAACAGAAACTTCAGTCCTAAGGGAAGTTCGGCTGTGCTTAAAAGCAGAGCCAAAGATCTAACGACTAGCTAGAAAGCAAGAAAGCAAGAAAGCCCACCATTTCTTGCTTCCTAGCTAATCTAAATCTCCCGGCACAGCAGAACAAGTGATGGTTGAAAAAAAAGGAAAAATAGCAATTTAGCAGGCAAGATTGCCGGGTTATGAGTGAGTGGATGGGGAGAGTTCCAGCGGGCCATGTGGCAGCAAAGCCTTGTGTCCCGATGAAGCCTGGATTAATTGTTTTGGGGGTGCTCTGGGGGTGACATTTCTCTACGGCCCACCAACATTTTCTCACGGCCCTCCAGTTGGCGACTGCTGGACTATATGACCTCCAAAGTCCTTTCCAACTCTGTTTATCTGTTTTTTGTTTCTGCCTTAATTTTCTCAAGCAACCAAACTTTCAGACCAGGATTTTATGCTTAGGAACATCTTCAGTGATATCTAAAGGTTTAATATATCAAATGTCTTTTTAAAAATTTCATGCAGCAATTAAAGCCCATGTCACACCGAACCAACGGATGCAAAGAGGATGTAAAACGGAGAAAAAACCTTGCCATCCATTCGAAAACGCGATGTACTCACTGTCTCCATTTTGCTTCCTCTCTATCCATCCAGCATCCGTCTATTGATGTTTCATCCGCTCCAAAAGTTTTGGGCTGCGTAAAACTTTTGCGCAGAAAATGTATCCAGTTCGTCCATTCTGCATCCGCAACGCATCCGCTACGCATCCGTTACGCATCCGTTACGCATTCGCTATATCTGCCAGGCATCCACTGTGCATCCACTGCACATCCGCGGAACTCAATCCGCCCGGACACAGGGAGGAAGCGGAACGGATGCCTAGCGGATGCAGAACGGATGCCTAGCGGATGCAGAACGGAAACAAAGTGTTTAAAACAGAAAAAAAGTTCGCAGAGGGGAC
>BHFT01039062.1:0-13420 GCA_004320025.1 Laticauda laticaudata
TCAGCAGAGCAATCCAACCGAGGAGCCCCAGCAGCACCAGCACCAGCTAGCACCAGCGAGCAACGAGCAGGACGAGCAGTAGAGCAAGTCCAAGGGAGCACGAGCACGAACGAGCAAGTAGCCAGTGAGCATGAGTCTCGGATCCCAGCCAGGCTAGTCTTCAGCAAGATACGCAGCAGAAGCAGAAGCTCCAAGCACTGCCAAGGAGCAGCTTCAAGCAGAAGCTTCCCAGCACCAGAATAATGTTAGTGCACGCACCCCGATCAGCAGAAGCCCCAGCAAACAAGCAGAGATTCTAGGCCGACACGGGCAGGGAGGGTGGCTCTGTCCCCTCCTTGAAGGCCAGCGGGGAAAAATTTGGGGCAGGGCAGGTTTGGCTGAGACATTCCTTCTCCCATGTGTGGTTGCTTGGCTGGCAGGGAGCCTGGCAGTGGAGCCTGGCAGGCATCCAAGGCTTGCAGGAAAGCCTGGCACCAGGCTGGGCAGGAAGCCTGCACAAGCGCTGGCAGGAGCCTGGAGGAAGCCTGGCAAGGCAGGCAGGCAGGAAAGGCAGGCAAGCAAGGGCTGGCAAGCAGGCAGCACCAAGGCTGGCAGGCAGACTGGCTGGCAGGGAGGCTGGAAGGCAGGCTGGGCAGCAAGCTGGCAGGTTAGGCAGACAGCAAGGCTAGGCAGGCTGGCAGGAGGTTTGGAAGCAGGCTGGCGGTGCGCTGGCAGCAAGGCTTGCAGGCCAGGCATGCTGGCAGGGCAGGCCAAGGACTCGATTATCCTGCAGCAGGGTCTTTCCTCCGAATGCTGGCCACATGCGAGGCTGCTTCCCTTTATATCTGCGTGCTCTCGCGCAATTGCATCCACCATCGCATGGCGCAATTAAACACAGGCTATCTGTTAGGCTTCCGCTGTGCATCCGTAGGCTTCCGCTCTGGCATCGCTTCATCTGCTCTGCATCCGCTCTTGCATTCCGCCGTATCCGTTCCGCGTCCACTTTGCTGGGCCCCCAGAAGCCCTGCGACTGTGCCATCCACTCCCATCCACTTCCATCCGCTGGGCTATCCATTCCGGCCTCCGCTTTCCATTCAGCCTGCCATCCTCCCTGCGTTCCGTGTTTCCGCTCCGTTATGGTTTAAAATTTTTCCCTTTTGAGAAACGGGATAATAACAACGGATGGAACATTTTGCTCGTCCGTTGTGTCCGTTTTGCATCCATTGGGCAGTGTGACAGGGCCTTAAGTCACAATCTCCAATCACTTCTTGGTCCCATAATCCGGCAACTCCAAATTCCACCTTCATCCATCTGCAGGCATCTGAGCTGTTCTCATGGGAAAGGAATGCCATCTAGATGTAACATTCCCCTTTTATCTCTCCAACCCTTTGTGCATTAGCTTTTAGATTTAAAGTAAATTCAGTTACTTTAAATCTAAATGCTCATATAAAATATGGCTACACATATTATGTCATCTTCAAGATCAACAGACATGAGGTTGTAGCATATGGATTCCCTTTGTAAGTATTGCAGCCATTTTGGACTTCTGATTTTACATTACATGAGCATGTTATGCTTCCATGCTCAATTTTTTTCCATCCTTGCCTCTTTTTTCCTTTTTATAAACATTTTTTCCTTAAGTATATTGCCAATAAGAATTTCACAGAATATCAAGAAAACAGATTGCTAATTAATATTACATTAACAGAGACTAAATCTCTAACTGAAATTTTATTAATGGATTCTAAAAGAAAACATGAACATGTCTGTAACTGAATTAAAATGAAATCAAAGACAGCATGAAAAATTGTTCCAGTTTTTTTTTCAATATACATACATAAAAATAAAAGTTCATAAATACAGTATCTCAGGAAAAGACATGTTTTATATTTATGCCATGAAATGTATACTAGATATGGATAAGAAAACGAGATATGACTTTCCAAGTTTTAAAATAAGTGATTGTTTATAATTTAGTATAAGACATGGTATACAAGAGTCTTCTATTTTTGTTCTGAAACTGCTTGCTTACTTAAATCAGAAGAGGCTGGGGCAAAGATACCCCAAATGTCAGAACCAGAGGTGGTATTCAGCAGGTTCTGACCAGTTCTGGAGAACCAGTAGTGGAAATTTTGAGTAGTTCAGAGAACTNAATAACCTTGGGGTGGGATGGGAATGGAGATTTTACAGTATCCTTCCCCTGCAACACCTACCAAGCCACACCCACAAGCCATGCCACGCCCACCAATCCACGCCCACAGAACCATTAGTAAAAAGTTTTGAATGCCACCAGTGTCCAGAACATATCTGGTATAAGACAAGCAATCTTTTTTTTTTTTTTGGTCTAACCCATGGACTACAGATGGCAGTCTCCAAGGAAGTGTGCTTGACTCCCAGTCTTCCATGTTTAGGAAGATAATTAGAATCCACCTATTTCCAAAGCATTTAACTGTTAAACTGATTTTAATCATATTAAGTTTGATTTTAATTGTGTTATTATTACATGATGATTGATATATGGAATGTAAATAAAAGAATGGAGCATGAAAACACAATAACAAACACAGTAACATTTGAAATCCCAGAAATATATTGTTTTCAGAGAGACTTGCTGCTGATCAAATCTTTCCCTGTTTACTACTAGAATTTTTTTAGCTGCTGGAAAACACTTCCCTGTTGAAATTTCTATGCCTTCTTTCATCAGTCTGAAAATCTGCAAACTTCTGTAGTAATACTAGATTGCCATCATGCAATTTGCAATCAGAAGTGCTTTCAGGTTTTTAAAAATCTCATATAGCTAACCATTTGTGAACCTATAAAACCATCTGTAGCTTGCTGTGAACATCTTGAAAAATACTGTCAACTAACAACTTTTATAATTAATCCAGGGGAGTATTATTGTTGTTTTAAAAACTGTCCCAGAAATCTCTTTAACTCCTATTTGCTAAAGTTGTTTGAATAACTCTCATTTGATTTCATTGGAATATGGTAAGGTAACACCAGCCACCCCATGTAAACAAGACAGGAGACATGATTAGATGAACTAGTAGTATTGTCAGTTTATATTAACAGAATCATGTAAATCTAAAAGTACCAATTTCCTATGCCAGTAGATCCTTTCTAGTTTTTTTTCCTGAAACCATTAGACCTTTGGAGAGGCCCCCCCCCCTTTCCATCTGATGTTTCCCAGGCAATATCTCTTCTTCTCATTCTCCAATGTTATTCACACATTTCATTGCACGTACAATCACAAAATATTAACAACTGAAAATTGAAACTGAAAGCTTATAGCATGTGGCCCCAATACTCCTGCTGGCTATCAGTACACTGAATGCCATGCCAAAAATAACTTGACAGAACTTAGAAAATCTATGCATTGACAAACTTTTCATCTGTCAATTGAAAAATGAAACATTATTTGGATTCGCATATATCTTTAGCTTCTTGGAATAATTTCATATGAAAAGTAATTCCAAATAAAGAACTGGAAGCAGTAACGTCATACTTTTCTGAAGAGATAATAAATAATACAATAAAGGAAGAAGAACGAAGAAGAAGCGAAAGAAGAAGAGAAAAGAGGACAGAAGAAGAAGAAGAAGAAGAAGAACAGAAGAAGAAGAAGAAGGAAGAAAGAAGAAGAAAGAAGAAGAGAAGAAGGAAGGGACGGAGGAGGAGGAAGGATGAGGAGGAGGAGGAGGAGGATGGAGAGAGGAGGAGGAGGAGGGAGGAGGAGGAGGGAGGAGGAGGAGAGGAAGAGAGAGGAGAGGAGGAGGAGGAGGAGGAGGAGGAGGAGGAGGGGGAGGAAATAAGAAGAGGAAGAACTTTTATAAACCACTGGGAATCGGGGTGGCAGCATATTTTTTTAAAAAATAAATGTTAAAATACCTGTGGGTTAATTGATTTTTTTAAATAGTGCTTAAATACAAAATGGCAGAAATTGATATTGGTTTTCAAACATGTGACCACTGGATTTAATGTTGAAAAATGTACAGTATTGTACATATAGATTTAGTCTCTCATAATGATATGAAATGGTATTATACTGCAGATAGAATATCTGTTTCCTGATATATCCAGATAATGTTGATGGTTCATTTTATTTCTTATTCTTCCAGCATAAAATAATATGAACCAAAAAGATATATGTTGATTCATTTCTTATGCTTTTTTAAATGCTTGGTTAGCTTCAGAATCTTGTTTTCAAAAGACTATAGTTTATCTAATGTACACATATTGCATTATCCATGTACATATTATTAATATGTATAAATGAGAGTTAAATTAGATTTTGAAATACATTGCACAAAGTGACAGGTATTCTTCACATACCAATTCCATTGAATAAATCCTGACCATGTGGAGGCATCACCAACTGAAAGATTATGCCACATTTGTTAGAGGACAAAGCAGTAATGAACTGTAATTCATATTCCTAGTAAGTGGGCAGTCAAAGGATATTCTTCAGGGAATGATCCAAATTTACACTGTGAATTAATAAGAATTCTATTAAGAACCTTCAATTTTCAACTGCCTTAATGATGGAAATAACTTCTGATAGCACAATGAAATTTTCTTATAATGGATACAATATGTGCATGAAGTCTACCCTGTAACTTAACAATAACAATTTCTTAAAACAATGGTTCATTTTCTCAGATACAACATGCTAAATAACTCTTTAAAAAAAGTTCTTAAGTTCAATACTTCATTCTGTTTCTATACTGTGGTATAAATTTAAGCAAATAACAATCAAAGATGTTATGGAAGGCAACCCAGTTTTGTGACATTGTTAGATTCATATTTGAAGTCTGAAAAACTGCTCTGAAAATATAAATGAATTATCCTTAGTTGCCATGAGGTTGAAACTCTGGCTAATATATTGCTATTTGTTAAAATCTGCAAATGAAAATCTTATCACATGTATCCTAATGCCAGGAATCAAATTGAATAGTAAAAAAAAAGTATTTGGCAAAATACCTTAAAATTGACACTATATTTTGAAAACACTCATTTCAGGAAACTTTGATATTTATTAATTTTTAATTAAAATAAAAGCAAACCACCAACTTCAGAGAGCACCAAGGACCCCATAGTCATCATAAGTCATCCTCCTCCTTCTCCACATCCTCCTAAATCTCACTCCCTGCTAGCACTGATTTTATTACCCAGTCAGATCATGAAATATATTCAAGAAAACTACCAAGCTCAAAGATCATGAAGGACCCACAGTTCAATTCTGAATTACAAATATTCTCTTCTATCACACTTCTCTGAGATTATATTGGGACAGGGGACAATCACTTCCCAATATTTCATGTGGAAGGTTATCCAGCCTTTCCTGAAGATTCCATAAATGGTATATGGTGATTTCTTCAAGCTAGGATGTTTCCTTAAAACAACACTTCTTCTTTGGGTTGTTTCTTTTAAAGTACAGATGGACATTTAGACTAGGATTAGAATGGACAGGGAGAGGTGATTTCCCCTTTCTACAAACCCTAACTAAAAACTGAACTAAAACTACTACCACCATGCCCTAGGACTCTTGTGATTCTCTTAAATAAATAAATAAATAAATAAATAAATAAATAAATAAATAAATAAATAAATAAATAAATAAATAAATAAATAAATAAAATAGTTTGCTTCAGTGAAATATTTCACATCACTGACACCTGGACTCACACTTTGAAGTCAAATTTAATCACTCCTTTATCAACCATTCTCTTAAAAATTTCCACAGCTTAACAAAAAATAGTGAATACCAATTGCTTGAAAGTAGGCCATATAAAATTCAACAGGATTCACAAGATTCTAAAGCTAGCAGTCTGAAAGAAAAAGAACAAATGGATTTCTACGGTACTACATACTTATTAGCATGTATTCATTTTATATAAAAAAGAATTTATCCACATTTATGAGTGAAAAAGTTATACTATATTATTCTCCTGTACCCTGTCTACTTTCACGAGGAATGAACAAACCTGCCAAGTTAAATTTCATTCACTTTTTTAGTTCTATTTTTTTAAAGCTTAAAATAAAAATTCACTTCTGTAAGTTTGTAATTTTAAAAAATGTATGAAATTTCAGGTACCTTTTAATCTCATTTCTCTGCATTTCTCCAGTATGTACATATGTGTATTTACTTTTTCTGAATACATGCATTTTATATGCTTTTTACATGTTTTGTATTGCATTTGGCAAAATATTCATTTTCTATTCTTTCATACAGGAATGGGCCCTTGGATATTAAACGTTTATTACCTGCAATAATTTCCAAGATATACTTTCATTGCAGACCTCAGTTCACTCTTGGCATTTTCTAATAAACTCTTAATTCCTTGCATTACATTTCCTTCATTTACCAGGCAATGTTCTGACTCATTTCCTTCTTTTGAGGCATTAAGTTTCTGTTACAGTTCTCAGTACTTCATGTCTTATTGAGGCAAGTTCACAATGATGACATACTCGGAATTAATTTAATTCTTTTCAGTTCATCTGATGATATCACCATTAAAGGCATTTCATAAAAGAAGTGTTCTGTGAGTCTGATAGATTATGTTTTAACACCGTAGGATGAAAAAGTCTATTATATAGGACTCCCTTCCTATAAGGACAAAAGCTATATGCACTTTTAAGGAACAGTCCTGATTTATGTGACATTTCATTGACATAAAGATAAAATCTACCAGCAGTGAGATGCCATGTGCTACTTTAGGATGCTTATAGCATCCTAAAGAGAATATCCTAAAGAGAATATCCTAAAAAGATATTCCTAAAGAGAATACCAAGAAATCTATACTGGATCAAAGTTATATCTTTTTATCATTCCATCAAAATACAAAATCTGACATGTTTTCTTTCACTGTCCTAACTAAACTTTTCAAATTTATTTTATTTATTTAGTTGTACAATTTAATGGTCGGCCATCTTGCCATAGAATAACTCTGGGTAGCTTACAGTTGTATAAATTGTACAACTAATCTAAAAAGTTAAAAACAAAAATTAAAACCAAAATACATGGGGAAGGTGGAAGCAGAGTAGGTGGGAGGTGGGATCTCTTATTACTTAATCAACAACCATTCCATTTTGCTGATACCCAAGCCAACTGGCACAGTTGGCTTGGGTATCAGCAAAATGTTTCAGATGGTAAGAGCAACAGCAGAGAAGGTCCTCCTCCTGGACCCCACCAGCCAGAATGCTTGGGCTGATGGGACTCACAGCATGCTTCTCAGTTGGCATGAGTGGGTACAGGCCAATCCCAGTGGGGTGAGATGGTCCATCAAATAACCAGGACCCATGCCATGAAGGACTTTAAAGGTAATTGCAAACACCTTGAATTTCCCCAGAACTGATAACCAGTGCAGCTCACAGAGCAGTGGTGTCACAGGGGCCATTCTTGGGGACACCAAAAGTACTCTTGCTGCTGTACTCTGCATCAGCTGTAGCTTCCAAAGGGTCTTCAAGGGTAGTCCTATGTAAAGCCTACTACAGTAGTCCACCAGTGAATTGAATAGGGACTGAATGATTGAGTGCAGGAATTCTGGTTCAGCCACAAATAGTGTACAATATCAAGTCATTCAAAGGTTCTCCTAGCTGTGACTGTCACCTGTTCCTCAAACAGAAATTGGAAGTCCAGGAGAACCTCAGTTGTAGAGTTTTTCTGGGCCAGTGTCACCCCATCCAGAGTCAAAGAGGACAAAGTCCTGGATCCCGGAGTCCAGTGAACCCAAAGCCATTTGGTCTTAGCAGGATTCATTTGAAGCCTATTGTTCCCCACCCAGGCCCCATAGTGTCCAAAAATGGAAATTTAGAATTAAATGAATTAATAAAAACCAACAAAACAATCCATCCATAACAGAATGACATGAGATTATTATATTATTGAAGGACTGACAATGGACCTATACTCAGATCTTTTCCAAACTAAAGGCACATTCCTGACTAAGAGTATGGAATATTACATAATTTAATAAAGGCAAGTCTTGGGCAGGACTTGCATTTGAATTGTACCTAATTTTAGATCAGTTAGTGATTTATTATTACAAACTGAATTGAGTACTGAATTCAGTAATTTAAAGCAATGATTCTTAACCTTTTTGAAAGAATTGCCCCCTTGAGCCATTGAGGAAGTTATCATCGCCCATCTCCCCCCAAAATACCTGTCAATCACAACACAGGGAAATAATTCTTCAATTTATGCAAACATGTTTTTTGTTTCCTTTAAAATTTTCGTCAGGACATATTGATGCAAACAATTTATTTCCAGTCTTTTTCCCATATCTCAACTTTGTGAAAAATTCTGATGCCACCCATCACTTTACTCCCAAACTTCGTGATACATGTATTTCATTATAATCTTATTTATTCAAGACACTTAAATGCAATGACCATTGAAAACAAAATTCAATTGCAAGAAAATGAAATGCCCTCCCCAAACAGTAACACTTACTGATTGAATTACAAGCAAATTTTAAGACACAAAAAGAAATATAAAAATGGCATAAGAACAAACCACAATGCAGGAACTAAGAATTTCAAGATGAAAACTCTGAAACTAAATTAAGATTTGAGGAAAATATATATTCATGCACACTGTAAAAAGGGTTAAAAAGACACAAAGAAAAATTTTACAGAAGGAAAGCAACAAAAATCAGAACAACAAATTTAATGCCTAAACTGAAGAAAAATATGTATATCTACACAAAAAGTTTACACGAAGAGCACAAAAAAAAATTGAAATCATAAAACCAAGAAACCAAAATATAATATTGAACTGGAGTGCATGCTAAAAAAGTAGAAAACAAAGAGACACACAAAATGTTTTACAGAGTACAACAAGAATTCAAAAACGAACTGAAAACTCAAACTGGAACGTGAAATCCAGTGCAAGCAAATACAATTATAAGAGTTGAGACAACTATTAACAAAGAAAATGTATGTACACAAAAAGCAAAAAAAACCAAAAACATCAGTGGCTGCCTTGTGCTTGATGAGCTGATGCCAGTTCTTGATGTCTGGAACCATTTTTGTTAATTTCATTCTTAAATCGCCACACTCAGTGATCTTCAACATGTTCCTTGACTTAGAAAGGATCTGTTGGACAGATCAGTTGGATTCAACTGATTTTAGATGAGCTTGAAATCCACGATATCATACAACCATGGATGCAGCACCGTCGGTTGCACATGCCATGATGTTTATCAAAGGGATGTTTTTCTCATTAAAAAACTCTTCAGCCTTTTTAAATATCAAAGAACCTTTTGTATCGGTGGCTAATTTTTGAGCATTTAACAGTTTTTTCCCATTTTGAATGAAAAGGGTGAACTTAAATCTATGCAAAAATTAGAGGAACAAGGTATAAAGATGAATTGGTTTTTCTTATTGCGCAAATACATTTCAAGTATGATAAAAGATTTTTAAAACAAAAGGTTTGTTCTATGATAAAATTGGACTTCGATTTGGATAAGATTTCTGTACAGGGTTTACTGATGAAAAGGTGATTAAAAGATTATGTGGGCATATTGCTTAGAATTAAAACTAGAGAAGAGAACAAGTTGAAAGAAAACTATGATTGCTTGGGGGAAGATTTTTGGAATTTTCATGAAGGTGCATTGATTCCATCAATTATGCATCATGAATTCTGTACTTGTTCAAGGTGTCAATTAAGCCTTTCTTCCACATCAGCAGCCATTTCGATCAAATTCTTTTTGATATGGTTGTCATTGCTCAAAGGAATCGATTGTTGTGACATGCTTGCACTGAGGCCCAAACATAGGTGGCAACAATCTGTCTTCACTGCTGGTAAAATCAGCATTTATCACGATAGTGTGATGTTTGCCACATTTTTCTGTCCAACAAGATATTCATAGGAACAAATGAGCCTTGCGGGGTTCACTCGTTGAGTGACGATTTTCCAAATAACTTCTCAACAGTGCTGTGACCCTCAAACTTGGCCTTTAAGGATTGGAAAAATGATACCGGTTTGTTGGCTTTATCCAAATGAATTCTTACCAAATGGTCTTTCCAGTCAGGAAGGCTTCATCGCTTCATTTGAAAATGTTTTCTCACAAAGAAGACAAAACAGAAGCTGTACATTGGAAGGAGATGGAAAGAATCCCAATTTTAGGTATTCCATCGAATATTGCCAACACTTCCTCTTCTCGGCCATATTAAGAGGTCTTTGAAATGAAAGGCACTAACTGCAAATTAAATTTTCGACTGTACTGGAACACTGTAAAACACATGTGGACATTGATAAACCTATGTTCAACAGTTACATAGACATCACAGGGGACAGCCATTCAGCTTGCGATGTTTTGAAAGAAGCACTCACCATTCCATCACTGCCCATTCTGGCCAGTGGCATGCCATTTTATGGGTAGAGTGATAGAAGCTGTTGCACAACGCAGCAATATGTACAACACTGTATATATGTACAGTGTTCTGTACTGAAGCTAGCTGGGGGAACATTTTAAAACACAGTTCAATCCAGTAATAGTGAGCAATCTGATGTTTTTGTACGACAAATATACAGCGGTTCACTGTACAAAAAAAGTCTCAAAAGTGTCCCCAAAACTTCTTGCTCCATTGCCTCCACATCACCCCCCTTCTGTTCCTTCACCCCCACATTGCCCCTTTTTGTTACCCAGATTAAGAACCACTGATTTAAAGCATGTTTCATTTTCTTGCATCACATATAGATACTTATATCTATGGAGTCCTTGGTGTTCTCTGAACTAATCAAGGAACTTTCAGGGAAAAACAACACCCTCAGTAATTTTAGTGGGGTAACCTAATATAAAATCCCACACTCACTTGCACTGATGAATTTACCTAGTTGGGCAATGAAAGATCTGCAAGCAAACAACTAAGCTCAGAGAGCAGCAAGGTCTTCACAATTCAGCCCGAAGCTACATATATTGTCTCTTATTTGTATCTACACATTTCTTATTTTCCTGGTGTATAGTCAACATTTCCTTTTGGAAATTATTTGAGAACTTTCTATAATGCAAGGCCTCATTTTTCAGGGGAAAAACACTACTAGTAGAAAGGCTTTGAATTTAAAGAAACCTGTGCTCAATTTTCCAAACAATTTGCTTTTTTAAAAAAAAATCAAAGGCACCCTGTATTTTGTTCAGCATAAATAGTATTTTATCCAAAGCTTTTCAATCAGAAAAGTTTCAGATATGATGTCCATACTGATTCATTTGTATCTGTGCTCCTGTTATTTTTCCTTTATTCAGAATTTATGGAGAAACACAATGCAAAGGCACTTGTGGTAAGAACTCTAGAAACCTCTGCCTTTCATCATTTTTTTCTAAGAATATCTGAACATTATCTTTTAGGTTTAGGGTTAGGATGAGGGTTTTTTATGGATTCAAACATTCTAGATGTTTTTCAATGTGAAACATCATATCTTAAATGTTTCTGAAACTGATTTGTTTACACTGAAACATTGTACTGAATATGGACAATAGATTATTAATTATTAATAGATATTGACCAATTGCTTTCCATTTTCACTACCCTGACATAGCTTCTAGGTAATTCTGAAGTTAGGGAAGGAATTATGGAATTTATTTTCTAATTTCAATTGTCCAATTCTCAATATCGTGTGTGTAAATATAGATCCAACTCAGAGATGTACCATCTTACCATTATCAAATGCTAATTGGCAATCCAAGCAAAGATGACAATCCTCTCAAGGCAGAAGTTAACTATTATGTGTTATAATAAAGAATATCTCCAATTACAATTGCAAGTAAACAGGATACTATTCAATTCCATTTAAAACATGCTACTATTATGTAACAGTATCTTTGAATATTCACTGCTCATTTGCTAAGGAATATTTGCAAGATTCAGATTAGCTGTATGGTATTGCAAAACAGAATGGTTGGAACACTAAAGTAATAAAGTAATAAAATTATTTTAGAAAAAACACAAAAACCCAAAAATCCAGGTAGGCTATGTTTGCTGAAATGGATCATGTATGAATTTGGAACCAATGTGAGTGCTTAGGTCTAAAGTTCTCAAGTGTAACAATTCTATATCTACTAGGGTTTTTTTTTAATGCTATACTAGTATGATATAATGCAGAATGTCATTTTTTTACTTCCAAATTAATATTGATGCCAAGATGTCTCTGATTTTATCATGACACAGATATTAAGGTACAAAGCAGAGATCTTCAAAAGCAGAATTCAGTCTCAACTTCTGTGTGAGACATGCTCATTGACCCATAAAGATTGGGTATCATAAGCCATATGTCATCTTATATTCTTACTAACTTTAGAGGTGAACCTTCCAGTCATTTATTCCATTTCTTGCTTCATTGAAACTCTGATAATAGAAAATATAGATATAGTCTCATCAAGTTCTGACCCCAAATTATCATCACACAATTAGAAAGCTAACTGACTAATGTTTCTTTTACAATAGGAGAAAAAAAGATGACCTTCACTATGGCTAATATATTTTGATGATTTTAACCATAATAATATTTTTTAAAATGTTACCTATTTTTGTAATTTAAGATGAACAAATCAGATGAAACTCCACTTAGAATAAAGTTAAACATACTGTATATAACTTCAAATAGTATTTTTCTAAGCACATTGACATCAAAGTGGCTACCATTAATTTAAACTCCCAGTTTATTCTTTCCATCAGAAATGTCAGTGCCAAATCAAATAAAATCAAATCAAATATTTATTACGATCATAATAAGAATAGATCAGTGCCATTTCTGGGCAGAATGTCATTTTCAATCATCAGATGAGATTTTGGTGAATATTTATAGCTGGTGACTCCCATCAAACATTTCATACTTTCTTTCTTCTATGACTAGATATTGCACAATGCTGCCTTTTTATAACACATCATAATTTAAGGACATCTGATCTTCTGCTATCATGCTACAGAATGCATATTGTATACCTTTTTATATAACTAAAATCATAAATCTGCAATCAGGGTGCAATCTATGTTTATCTTAGTTTCTTATCTTAGTTGATAGCTATTACTTCCTTTCTTCCCTCAACCAGAATTTCTCAATCATGTAATGTCAGCTTAGCATCTGTGGTCCTTACACTTCACCTTCCTATGGAGATACTTCTCACACAAACCAAATTATGTGCTAATTTCTACTTTCCCTTAGTTATTTGTTTAGGTTTCTTTGTGAATACATAGATATCCACCAGGAAAACATGCTTTAATATATGCTGTCATATAATACCACATTATTTGGTGGTGTTTCCCTCCACCATCAAGTTGTGGAACCAGTTTACTCAGTCAATGAAAGTTCATATGCTTTGAATGAAATCTTGATTTTACAGCTGGATAACATTTATTCTGGTGAGCTACAGGTTCTCCTATGAGCTGTTCAGAGCATCCAGTAGTGGGAGGTGCTTAGTCTCCGCATTCACAGGCTGAGCTTGAT
>BHFT01039063.1:0-14042 GCA_004320025.1 Laticauda laticaudata
AACCAACGGATGGCAAGTGTTTCTCTCCGTTTTACATCCTCTTTCCATCTGTTGGTGCTGTGTGACAGGGGCTTAAGCTTATGCACCGGATACAAATTCCTTGTGTGTACAATCACACTTGGCCAATAAAGAATTATGTCTGTTCTGATGTTCTAAATAGCTTGCAAGTTAAAAGGGAATCCTCATGTTTTGCTAATTTAACCATCTATATTTCGAGTAAGCTTTTTCTTGTATTAAAAGAATATTCATTTTCATCATTTGCATCCAATCCATAGGTTGGGTCTTCTCAATTTCAGAATGCTCATACATGCTTGTTTTTTTTCTAACATTCTGTACTGTTCATTAGACCAGGGCTGTCAAACTTGGGCCCATGGACCGGATGTGTCACATGCTGGTCACACCCATGCCTGGTTTAGCGAAGGGGAGAGAAGTCACGATACATCACATGATGACGCCGTGACGATGCGAGCTTGATGCCTCTGCATGAGACCAAGAACTGTTCTTTGAGTTTGATACGTAGAGAGAATAGGGTAGAAAAACCTGAAAACCCCACCTTTCTTGTTCTCTTCGTCTTTCTCTCTCTAAATGATATTAGATACGAACTGTAAATATAAAATTAGGATGACTTGAATATGTGTAATTTCTCTTTTGTTTACCAGCAAAAGAATTTTAATAGCTAAATTTCTTTGGAATATATATTTTAAAAGCAAAACTTAAAACAAACATGATTTGTAATGCTTAAATGTACTTTTTATTGGAGGTCTTAGCTATTTAGTAAGGTGTAAAGATCTATTCTGCTCTATTTGCTGGAGATCCATGTTTGAAAACTTGGAGATAACATTCAGAAGATTCTTGTAAAATCGGACTTTTAAGATGGAGTACCCTAGAAAGCAATAATGAAAGACCAAAAACACCACCACTTTCTCTAAAATGTTGATACCTATGAGTGAATGCTGATTTAGAAAACTGAATAAGAGCAGAAGTCCCTACGTTCAAGGCTATAAACCCAAA
Source organism: Laticauda laticaudata (assembly GCA_004320025.1). Classification (NCBI taxonomy): domain Eukaryota; kingdom Metazoa; phylum Chordata; class Lepidosauria; order Squamata; family Elapidae; genus Laticauda; species Laticauda laticaudata. The sequence continues at coordinate 1,012 of BHFT01039063.1, forward strand.
ATACACATTCTTCCTTGAAGCTCCTGCTGAAATCACATTTAGGATAGAAGCCTATTCATGGTTATTATGAATTCTTACTGGCTTGATTGGGTTTACTCTGAAGTTAATATGCCAGAAGTTCATCCTGAGAGCTCATCTTCAGAGCTACAGTATTGTTAGGAATATGAGCCACCTAACAGCTATTTGGGTTAGAAATATATAAACCAGGATAGACATTTTAAAACTTTAAAGTATATCTTTAAGAGGTTGCAAAACTGCAATTGGGTGTGGTTTTTCAAATAGCCATAAGATGGAGCCAGAAACCTGGTTTGTTTTAGTCTTAGTCTCAGAAGAGAGTGTGTCTGAGTTTTTCTCTGTTTCCTTCTGTTGGAAAGTATTGCCGTTGCTCCATTTCTTCTAATTGACTGATATTACTGGATTCAATGTAAGTCTGATACTGAACTGTTTTTTGACACTGGACTTTGATATTCGGATTATCCCTAGACAGAAAAACTGACTGAAATTTGTGAATGATTTTGGATTGCTTATTTTGGACTTTGCTTAAACCTTTCTGGAAGTAAAAAACGACATTTACTGTACAGTGTATCTGTGTACTGTGTGTGTATTATTCAAACACTACTCTCTATACGTCTCCCTGTATGCGCTCATTCTCCTAACGGGGAATTACGTCAACAAGTATGTCTACATTCCCTGCTCCCATTCCAAACATGCGAACAAATTTTGGAGTAAGGATTCAGCAGAAATGCCAATCAACGTCATTTTGCAAGATACAAATAAAAAGAGTAGGATGTAACATGAAATGACAGTATGCTTCTGCTTCATAAAGGAACTCACAGAAGATCTGGATCTTTTAAAAAAGGATCTGTTTCTTGGATGTTAGAGCAGCAATAACAAAAAGGATGAAAATAGGATAGTATAAGATAGTTTAGAAATTTACAGGCCCTCACACAAAATTTTAAAAACTATTATTTTATGTCTTTGCAAGGTTAAGCAACATTTTTTTAAAAAATCATTCAGTTCTTCAAATTTATCTTCCTAGTACTATCGTTTAAGTAGCCTAAAATTTTAATCATTACTGAAATAAAATGTAAGCACACTGCTATTTTTGTTCTTAGTAACTGGTAATTTGGTAACAGCTTTATAATTCCATAAATTAATTTTGGAACTGGTTTTTAAAAATATCTGATCTTATTTTTTCAATGTTTAGGTTCATTTTATTCTAAGAGACTTATTACTGTGGCCAGCTTCGTTCCTTAACTGTAATGAAGTACAGTGTACCAATTAACTAATGAATCAACTACTCTAATTCAATAAAGGTTCATCTGTGGTCCTTCCTATGAAAAGATAAAATGAAGATAATTTTTTAATTTAAGTTTTAAGAACTGCGGTGGAGCAGTATTTTGAATGCAGTACTGCAGGATACTTCTGCTGTCTGTCAGATGCCTTCAATTTGGCAGATTGAATCTCACCAGGCTCAAGATTGACTCAGCCTTCCATCCTTCTGAGATGAGGAAAATGAGGACTCAGATTATTGGGGGCAATATGCTGACTGTGAAAACCGCTTTGGGCTGTAAAAGCACTGTGAAACTGTGAATAGTACATAAGTCTAAGTGCTATTAAGATAAAATTAAAGCAAGGTATGTTGAGGTAATTCCCCGTTAGGAGAATGAGCGCATACAGGGAGACATATTTGAGAGAAGTGTTTGAATAATACACACACAGCACACAGATACACTGTACAATAAATGGAGGTTTTCTACTTCCCATAAAGATTTAAGCAAAGTTCAAAATAAGCAGTCCAAGTCATTCACAGGTAAGATCAGTCAGTTTTCAGTCCAGGGATAATCCAATAACAAAGTCCAGTGCCAAAAACAGTTCAGTGTCAGACTTACATCAAATCCAGGAATAGCAGTCAATTGGGAAAAATGAAGGAACAGCAATACTCTCCAACGGAAGGAAAACAGAAACTCACTGAGACACACTGTCTTCTGACTAAGATAAACCAGGTTTCTGGCTCCATCTTATGGCCATTTGAGAAACCACACCCAATTACAGTTTTTTGGCACTCCCTTAAAGAGACAGTATTAAAATGTTTATCCTGGTTTATATATTTTCAACCCAAATAGTTGTTAGGTGACTTATTCCATCAGAACTTTGAGGTCACTGCAAGGCATTGGGCTACAATGGTTCTGCTCCTACTGGAGCTGACAGTTTCAGTCGGGTTGTGATATTTGGATGCTGTGATATTGAGAGACATATAACAGTCCTTTCCCCTATCCTGCTTAACATCCACATGAAAGCCGTGGGAGAGGTAATCCATAACCCAAAACCTTTGAGGGGCAATGGAAGATACACAGAAATTACGCATCAGGGCCTGGAGGACATCAGAGACTGCTTGGGGGAAAACCAGACATAGACCCAACCCAAGCAATGCTTTGTTAATTGAGAAGTAATTTCATTTCAATGGTGTATCACATTTGATTCTTACCTGAATCAAGAGCAAGGGGTCTTGGCCTTGCAGATTGTGCTCAAGGAGCTTGTGGAAGCCAGGGATAGTAGACCCATTTCCTAGCTTCAACTGGTACTTCAGTTGTGGCCTTAACTTGGAAAAGGAAGCTTAGACATTGATCACTCATATCCTGGGCAGGATTAGACTCCTGTAAGTCACTCTACATGTGGCTACCCTTAAAAATTTATAAGAAACTACAACTGATCAAGAGTGTAGGGTCAGTACAGTATCCATGCTTTGTACTATCATATTGGACTACTGCTAGAAGAAGTGCACTGGTTGCCAGTGTGAATGCAATTCAACATAGTGGCTATCTGAACCTTTATGATTCAGTGCCAGAATATTGAAAAGACTGTTTCTGCTCTTCCAACCCTGACAGGCAAACAGCACCTATTAAGAGTCTCTGGCTATCAGGTTCTACCAATCAGATACTTCTCCTCTTATAGAACAGCCTGAACCTGAACAGCCCCCCCTACTCATGTTTTTCTGAAAGCCAATACATATTTGGCCTTTCCAAATTACAGAGGCATGAGTACCTATGTGTACATGTATATTTATTTATGCATTTGATTTTTTTTATTCCACCTTTATTTTTAGTCAACTTAAGGGAACATTTGTCATGTTCGTGTCTCCTATTTTTCTCACAACAACTCTGTAAGGTAGGTTGAAGGGAGAGAAGAAGAGAAAGACAGAAAGACAGAGACAGAGACAAGACGAGACGGGACGGGACGGGACGGGAAGGGAAGGGAAGGGAAGGGAAGGGAAACTGGCCCAAAGTCAGCCAGCTAGCTTTCATGCCAAAGTGAAGCATAGAACTCAATCTTCTAGTTTCTAGCCATGGACTAGCTGATTACTACAGCAAGATGGCTCCCAGTTTGTATATGTATTTCCCTATTATTAGATTTTATACTTTTGTTACTATGATTCCAGACTGTATTCATTATTCTTATTGCTAGCTTAATATTTATAAAATATCTAGAGCCTAAGGCAACCAAGGGAGTAAGATCAAACTCTATCCGAACATAAATAGCCCATCCTCCATTTTATTCTCAAAGCAAGCTTAAGGGGTAGATAAAACTAAAAGTCAGAAACTGCCCCAGGGTCTCTCAGGGACCTTCATGATTGCTTATTTGGACTCTGGTTCTCCCAAACCTAATTTTACCCATTATATCACATCAGAAATGATGAATGGAATTTCATTTAGAGCCAGCTAAGTTGACCTTACAAAGTTCACAGTTACCTTCCTTCACAACATCCCCTTATGCTTTCTTCATACTTTGAAGATGGTCATTTGGTCTTATCCCATCAGCATTCATTCTGGTTGCCCATGCATTTTTAAGCATTTTTTCTTAAAAAAAAATAAATTAAAACCCCCAGTCTCTTAAAGACAAATCTACAGATTTCTTCATTTGTTCTGGGACATCTAGTTCCAGAAGATAAATGGCAGAAGTCTTTACTATGTCAAGAGACCTAAACAGAATCCTAATAACATTCCACTTGTCAACTCCAAAATTACCACACATGTAGAATTTATACAAGTGGAACTGAAGTTATTTCAGGGCATGTAATAACATTTAGCCATTTCTACAATGAGTACCATTCAAACTTTTTTTGGAAATGAAACAAGGGCCCTCAAAAGAACAACTGCATCTCAAGGCAACCAAGGCCTATGTTGCATTTACAGATATCTTAAAGCTCTGTGTAATATTCCAGGGTGCCTCATTGTGCCTTCTGTGTTTTGTGCAATGAGTATCCAAAAACCATATAACCATAACATGCTAAACCTTTGTGTGAATCCAGTTATAGAGTACCATCTCTGATCTAGTTATATCTTCCATCCAAAAATCACTTATTTGTTTTAAAGAAAGCTGGATATATTCCAAACAGCCTTAAGGACGTGGAATGTTCTGTTTAAGCTGTGGCATTGCAGGGCTGTCTGCAGAAGGAGAAGTGTCAGTCAGAAAAGGCAAGATGGCAAGCACCACTGCACGATCAAAAGAACACAAGTTATAAAGGAATAGAGCTTTACCATGAGTCTTCTTTAAAAACTTCTGAAGGACTACTTAGCCTTCTTCTCACAGATAGAATATAGGCAAAGCTGCCTTTTCCCCCTTTATGTTCACAATTTAAGCTGTTTCAGAAACCATGAAACAAATAGCAACCTATCTTATTCCAAATTAAAAGATAATAAAGGTTTCACCTGCCAATTGTGTCCAATTCTAGGGGGCAGTGTTCCGTTTCCTAGATGAGAGAGTCAGCGTTATCTGAAGACATTTCCGTGGTCAGATGGCCAGCATGATTAGACATCAAAGCACATGGAATGCTGTTACCTTTCCCATTGAAGTGCTACCTACTTATCTACTTGCATCTGCATGCTTTCAAACTGCTAGGTTGGCAGGAGCTGGCACTAGAACGTGAACTCACCCTGACATGCAGAACTTGGGTCTCGAACCACCAAACTTCTAGTCAACAAGCCTAGCATCTTAACCCTCCGCCATGGCCTTTCCTTATTCCAAATAGATGTTATATAAAACTTAAAATAGCCATACAGATAGTCCTCTACTTACAACAGTTCATTTAGTGACCGAAGTTACAACAGCACTGAAAATAGTGACTTATCACCACCGCAGCGTTCCAATGGTCACCCAATTTGCATTCAGTTGCTTGACAACTGACTCATATTTATGACGGTTGCAGTGTTCAGGAGTCATTTTGCAACCTTCTGACAAAGCAAAGTGAATGGAGAACCCAGATTCATTTAACAACCATATTATTGATTTAACAACTGAAGTGGTTCACTTAACAAATGTGGCAAGACAATTAAACTTAACAAATTTAAGCAACAAAAAATTTGGATTCAATTGTGACTGTAAGTTAAGGACTATCTGTACAAAATGCAGTTCCAAATAAAAAGGTCTACAGAAGATTACAAAAATCCAGGTTCCTTTTCAAGCATGAAGTTCATCAGCATCTTTACCTCACCCTTTCTCAACCCACTGTCTTCCAGATGTGTTAAGATTATAACTCTCAGAATTTACTGGACATTCATAACTGGAAGGAGCAGTTGCTTACTTCCTATTAATCTACGAGTGAGTACTTCAGTAGTCAAGTACTAACTGTTCTTGGCTTGTTTCATCCCATTTATTTAAGATTATAGCTAGTCACCACCAATGAAAGTGTCAAAGTTAGAAATGCTCCCTGCCTATCGACTTATCTTTTAAAAGTCCTGTTGGCTGCTTTGTAACTCAGACAACAGTGTTTTTACAATTCTTTCCTTCTATTCCTTCTATGTTCTAAAATGGGCTTGGAAACAATTTCAACAACAGCTGTTTTGCTATGACAGAGTCCAGGGCTGTATTTTCATTACTTTTGGCATCTCGGCAGCAAAATGACTACAGGTAGTCCTCAACTTATGACCACAATTGAGCTAAGCGAGACAGTTAAGTGAATTTTGCCCCATTTTACAGCCTTTCTTATCACAGTTGTTAAGTGAATCACTGCAGTTGTTCAGTTAACAACATGGCCATTAAGTGAATGTGGCTTCCCCATTGATTTGACTTGTCAGGAGGTCACAAAAGATGATCGCATGACCCCAGGACACTGCAACCCTCAAAAATATGAACCAATTGCTAAGCAGCTGGATTTTGATCATGTGACCAAGGGGATGTTGCAATGATTGTAAATGTAAAAAACAGTCATCAGTCACTTTTTTTCAGTGCTGTTGTAATTTCAAACGGTCACTAAATCAAGAGCATTTTGGCATACTGTGTGATGGTGTGGTATGCTGGTTATTCTGCAATGGATAAGAAGATGCTCCAGATAGTTATAAATACAGCACAAAAAATCATTGGTTGCTCTCTTTCTTCTTTGGAAGAGATTGCGAAGACCAGATTTCTCTCTAGACCGTTCTCATCCTGGTCATTCATATTTCGAACTGTTACCATCAAAGAGGCATTATAGAATGCCAAAATGATGACTAATAGATTGAGAAACAGACTAATCTATTGACTAATAGATTGACAATTGTCAAACAGTGCATTTGTGATTTATTATTATTATTATTATTATTATTATTATTATTATTATTATTATTATTATTATTATTATTATTATTATTACAACTCTGTAACGTGATTGTGATTTGGGACACTGTGCTGGAGTAGCTTGCAAATTTCATCGTATTCGTGGAATGCAATGACAATAAAGGTATTCTGTTCTTTTCTATTCCATTCCATTCCATTCCATTCTATTCTAAATGAACTTTGTAAGTGTACAGCTTACTAGCTCTAAAACAGTGCGAAAACTTTTCCTCATACCTGAATGGGAGGGACCAAGGGAGTTCTGAGCCCTTTTTAAAGGGAGAAAGATCCTCAGCCTGGGTTCATTTATATATGTAGGGTCTTCTTTAAATTCATGCTTGTCTGTGCCTTTCCAGAACTCTGACTGAATTTCTAGCCCTCTCCTTAGAAAAGCAAGTGAGCTGGATAATCTTTAAAAAAAAACTTAGTAAAACCTTTATACATTTCTCAAAACAAGTGAAGTGAGCAATCGTTTATTGCCACCTATTAACATATTGTACTTTATATTGTCTCCAAAGGAAAACCACATAATCTTTGGTGTCTTAACATAAGTCAAGTGCAAATTTATCCATTTTTAATATTATATGCATCTTGAAAGTAATATAAACTTTATGGAAATTTTTAAAATAAATATATATGTCAGGTAGCAACTCTCTTAGTAGGCATAAAACTAAATAAAAGTGCTCCAATTTTTTCCATTTATGGAGTAGCTAGTGGCAGAGAGAGAACAGACTCTATCTAAGCAAAGAATATTCAGGAATGATCCACTGGCACAAGAACTATTATTAGCCATATATTATGTACAATGGATTATTTTTAAGGTAAACAATTGGATATTTAGATTTTCTCTTATTACTTGAATCATATCCTTAAAAGGAATCAGAGATTGGCATTAATATATATTTATCACACAGCAACACAAAACTGTGTTTGCTTCACACAAGCATTGAGAAAAACACATTATATTACAATTTCTGTTCTTTTGGACAAAATAGTAAATTTACCATTGCCTTCTTTCTTCTCTTAACCCAAGATTTTTAGCCTTAAAACACTGTGAGAAGGGGGATAACATTTAAAATAAGTTGCATAGCTCTTAGAAATCTGCCCAAGAATTCTAGTAACTTTCAGCAAAGGAATAATATCTTATCCTAAACCATAGAATTATAGAATAATTCTCCTCTTCTGAAATTCATGATCTGTAGAATGTAGTTACTAACTAAAGAAAACTTTGTTCTAAGGAAAAAAGGAATGTATGATCAGATGAATGTCCCTTGTAATGAGTCAGAGGATAATGATGTTCAGTTCTCATTTAAGAGAAATGAGTTCTACCATAACTCATCCGGGAACATTCTAGATGCAATTAAGTTTATAAGTGGATCCAATACATCCAACAAGCCACCACAAATTCTGGTTTGATATGCACGTGAAAATGCTTCATACTACAAAGCAAACAAAGGGACATAGAGGTGAGGAATGGGGCAAAAATTATCAGAAATGAGAAAATCAGAAGGACAGAGCAAAAGGGCTGATCTGCCATCTTTGATCTCAATGGGTTCCTGTCCTGTGATTGTTTTGCATTTGGGAATCAGTCAAATGTCATTCTCTGTCTGACCACTGACTGAAGCAATACAGCATCCTTGCAAACAATATTTCACATCACTCTGCTTTATATGGAGGCTCAGCCTATCCCTGGAGATGTGAAAAGATATGAGAATCTTCCCAAGGACAAGAAAAGGGAAGTTTATTTCAATGGGTTTATAGCATGGGTGTCAAACTCAAGGCCTGTAGGCCAGATTCGGGATGCTTAGATTTGGCCCACTGTTGGAAACAGTGAAGGACCGGACCACAGTGCCTTTGCCAGTGAAAATGGAGCTCAGGAGGACTGCATGCATTTTTGCTGGCAGAGGGTTACAAGAGGCATCACAGCCAAAAAGGGAGCTCAGGGAACTCATTTTCACTGGCAGAGCGCTCAGGCCCCCACAGGCTGCCCCGACATGAATGACATTGAGCTGTCTACGTCCACCCTGGCCATGTCCCATGCCCTCCCAGGTCAAACACAACCCCGATGTGTCCTTCAGTGAAATCGAGTTTGATACCCCTGGTTTATAGAATGAACATCATAAGGCAGCTTTATGTCAAGAACAAACATTTTTGAGGGCACACAAGAACAAAATCAAATTAAAAGATGGAGGAAGGAGACTATTGAGAAAGGAATAATATTAAAGAAAGATCTGGCTGAAGGATCTGACCTCCCTCAGGACCCTGAATAGGTTGAGAAATGGAGTGCCTACATGTAAAACCAATACGCTCTACTGCTATGTCAGCTACTATTAGAAATAGGTACCGATGATGACTTATTTTTGGCCAATGACAAAACCAAGAAGGTGGCTTCGTTTTCAGTTTAAACTTTGATCAAGACACAGAAGGAGGAGGAGGAGGAGGAGGAGGAGGAGGAGGAGGAGGAGGAGGAGGAGCAGGAGGAGGAGCAGGAGCAGGAGCAGGAGGAGGAAAAATTGAACTTTTTTTTTTAATTCTGTGAACTCAGCCGGCTGAACAAAGCCTCTTCTAATTTTTTTTTTTTACAATTTTACAATTTATTTATCACAACTACACTTTTGAGTATATTTAGGGCTTACTGAAGGTTTCAGATGATTCATGTAAGAAATTACATAATCTTAACATAATTAACTATCTTGGGCCAAGAGTGGCATAGAAAAATCCACAGAGAATTTTAACCCATGTTAATGTACTTTGAACATCAAACTGAATATTCTGCATCCTTCCATAGGCCCACATTCCCTAGTTATTGGAAACACATGCTGGCACTGAATCATTTCACGGTTCGTTTCAGACAAACATGCAGAAAACTGTGGGAAACAAATATGCAGCCCTGTGAAACAGTAAAATGAAAAGAGCGCTTGCAGTCAATGAAAACTGAGACGAGCTGCTGCTTGAATGATGAAGAACTATGGAAAGTGTGCGAAGCATGCAGAGAAAAAAAAGAAAAATATATTCAGACAGTTATCCTAAAATTTCACCCTCTTGGAAAAGATGAGGACTATTTCTTGTAAAAATACTAAGAAAGCAAGAAAGCAGTAGTTGCCCACCTTTAAATTGAAGAAGTAGATACATTACATTAAAGGAATATTGGGATGAAATAAAAATGAATTATCATATGAATAAGTCACTTTGATCATTAAACCACACGTGCATTATCTTGAGAGTTAGCTCTTCCGATTCCTAATCAAATGTAAAAAAAATCAATTCTGCTTGTATTGTAGCCATTTCTAATGTAGGACTGATGTTTGTTTGGACATAATTATTTTCAGAGTAATAAACAAATCCCAATACTGACACTTGCACTATTTTATCAGCAACACCTGAAAATGGAATGAAGATAATATTATTTTACAGCTAAATAAAGTACAATTAGAACAAGTACATGAATTCAAATACCTCAGTTCCACAATACAGGAAAAGAAGATTGCCTGATGCGGCCATCGTTGCATTTGGTTCACACAAATCAAATTCAGAAAAACTCACATAATGTTTGGTATGGTGTTTCTCAATATCTCACATGTTATTATGCACATAAAATGTAGAAGGACAGAGGTTCCCAAATGTTCTCCGTTCTCCATGGTGATTTTAGTATTTCAATAATTTTTTTCAGTTCCCAACATTTACTGAAGTGTTTTTGGGCACTTGTGAGTGCTACAGGATACTTTAAATTACAGAACACACAAACCCCTATGAGTCCATTGGAATGACCCAAGACAATGTACCACACCACAGAATTTAAAAATTGTAAGAATATCATAGGAAATGAAATGGTGTGAACTCATTAAATAAAGAAGAGATATATATTTAAGAAACAAATATTCATATTTCTTTTTTCAGAGCTCTTATTATTCTCTAAATCCATTTCCACTTCTAAAGAAAGCACACTTGATTTTCTTTTTTTCTAGATTCCTGGGCTCTATCATATATCAAAGCTGCCAATTTTTTGGGGGGGGGGGTTTAGTAAAGCTTTTTAATGTATGTAGTATCCATTTTGCATATGATTTGGCCAATTGTCTTTGGATTTTTTTAAAGTCTTTCCAACGGTCTTGAAGACAATCAGCCTCCTCCACCCAACCATTTATGTTTTTAAACTATTACTTTAAAGAAACCTCTGGCTAAATTGTGGATACAATAATGCCATGTCTCTTTTTCTTACAAGCATTCTTTTTTAAGTAAGAGAGTCTTCCAAAATCTGAAGTGTTTTTATTTAGGGAAAAACAAGCCTTGAAATTTCATCTTTTCTCATGTTTGGGAGGCAAATCCCATGACATTGCTGAAACATAAAAAGCTAATTTAAGATATTTCATTATGGCAATACAATTTTTCCAAAACACACATGACAGCATCAAATATATAAAAATACATTTTGCACACAACTTTTGGTTTAATTTCCACATGCAACTTTGTGAAAAAAAATATTCACCACCCTCCCGATGGATCATATGAGGTTTAACCACTCAATGTTTACCACTTTATTACTCAATATTCTATAACAAGCTTCATATGTATCTCATAAAGGGGGCCTGAATAAACATAAAATCCTGAAGTGTGCTGCTTGTTTCATTTATTTCCACCCAAAATGTGATGTCCCAGTGAGAAAAAAGAATCACTTGCTAATTCAATTTAAATTAAAGGGATAACTAGCACCAATTGTGTAACAGTTTCATTACACACTTAGAGTTGACCTGAGACAGCCTTGCCCAATATAAATCTCATTTGGCTCTCCTCATCATAGTGAACCATAAAGATTTGAGAAGCATGTGACATCCCACTCAAAAGAAATATTTGAAGACTCATCAAAATAGTTATGGAAGCCTATCAGTTTACAAAAGGTTTACTAGAAACCATTTCAAAGCTCTGAGGTTCCCCTTATCCATAATTCAACTTTTTTGAAAAGGAAACAATGTGGGACAAAAATGAATCTGACCAAAAGTAGGCATCCCATTAAAATAATTCCAGATAATATATCCAAATTTCATTCAGGAAATTAGAAGGAATCTAGGACAATCTTCAGAGATCTGATGGCCATTCTTACTTTGACTAAAGAAAGCCATTCACAATACTACTGGGTGAAAATGAAAATGGAAGTGTAAAAGGTAGAAATCCTTCTTTGTTAAAAACACCAGTTGATATTTGTGTCATGAAAAGACTCCTGAAAGAGTGTTCACAGAAGCATAAATGAATAACCCAGTAAAATATTGGTCTAAACACACAAGCAAAGTAATATTCAAAATAATCAAGCAAGATAATGACCCCAAACAAACAAAAGAACATGTATGAAGAACAACAAGTTAAATGGTTTGGAATGACCAAATCAAAAACCAGTACTAAACTCCATAGAAATGTTGTGACACAACCTGAAACAAACAGTTAATTATAGAAAACTATAACATCTTAGCAAAGTCATTCACTATGAAGGAACAAGCCAAAATTCAAACAAGAGAAGTGAAAGAGGTATCGCCAATAATAAGAAGTGTTGGTTATCTGTTATTTTAAGTAAAATTGATGCAATTTGTTGTAGAATCCAAGGCCAGGGGCGGAGCTGACGCTCGTTGGCGTCGCAACGATACGGCATGCAATCTCGGAGATCTGAGATCGCTGCCGATATCTTTGCTCCTGGACGGTCCAAGTGGATCTAAAACATCTGAAGAGATGGTGAATGTAAAGAGTGCATCCTATCGATCCCAGGGATACTGCAAAGTCCCTGGTAGACCCAGGAGAAGCTCTTTTTGCCAGCGGCAAAGAGGCAGCCATTAAAGCTGCTGAAGCTGGGACAGCTCCGAAACGAAAGAGAACGGAAAGAGAGAGTGTGCCGGTTTGGTGAGAACTTTTTCTCTATTTTAAGACTTGAAAGGACACCCTAAGGGAAAGAGAGAATCTGTAAAAGTTTTGACAGAAGTGATTAAGCAGTGATTTTAAACAGGAATGTCAAAGTAATATTTTTATTTTACTTTCACCTTTTCTTTTCCTATAAGCTTCAAACATCAGACTCCAGCTGTTAATAGTAACCCAGAAGAGCAACCTCAAATAATACTCTCCCATGCTTCTTCCCTCTATCTTATCAAACAGGCAATGTCCTTGAAAAAAGTCTCAGTTCTTTCTCAGCTTTGTCTGGTTCAAAAGAGAATTAGAATATTTCCAAGTTTCTAGTTGGCAGTGTTACAAAGTTTCTTTTGCTTCACTTTCCCCCTCCTTTTCCAAGCAAATATAATAGAATTAATTAAAAAAAAGAAAAGATATTTTAAAAAAAATAACTAAAAGGGAGTCTCTAGCCTAAAATATTATAAAGCAAAAAGGAGAAAAGAATAGATAAAGAAAGAGAAAAAAACCAGTCCAGTTTCAAATATAAGATATTGTGTAGAAAATCCAGCAATGAGAAAAAA